>JBBPDA010027602.1:0-15319 GCA_037974385.1 Arnoldichthys spilopterus | reverse complement strand
TGGGACGGTACCTTACTCAAGGGTACCTCAGTAGTGCCCAGGGACTCGAACCTGAGACCTTCAGGTCTCAAAGGCAGCGTACTGACCACTAGGCCTCCACTGCCCACTGCCCACAAAGTGGCATGGAGTTAACAGTAACTACATAAATATATTTGTCCTTTATACATAAATATCAATAGGCTCAAAATAAGTTCTGGTTTTTATCTTATTCTCTTTTTTTTACAAAATTTTTACAGCAAACTCTTAATTTTAACTCTTAATGTTTTACAGCAAACATTAATTTCCTGTATTTTTTTATGTGGCCAGTTTTCATTCAATCTACCTTGATGCTCAGAAAATGCTTCTATTAGACATCATTAGAATTGGTGCAGCTTAACAGGTCTTAATGCCTAAGGCACCAGGAGAATAAGTATAAGAATGAGGTGTTTATACAAACAGCTGTTTTCTTCCAGCCTTAACCTTTCACTGTCTCATAGTATTTTTATTACCGGGCCGTCAGGCTCCTGAACTCATAAACCACCTCACACTGTCAAGTCTCTTACCTCCATCCAATGTGCAATATTGCTGTTCACACTGGTCACTTTTCACTTCTGCACATCGCACTTTACACAATGTGCCCTTCACACAGTTTCTTTATATATCTGTAAATATTCTTCTTTTTTTTAAATCTTATTTTTACTTTTATTTTATATTCTATCTTATTTATCATGTTATTCTGCTGAGTTTACTGGTTCTTCTTGTCCAACACATTTCATTGTACTGTTGACCCAACGTTAACATGCATATGACCAATAAACCGAACTTGAACTTGAGACACAAAGAAACTATTTTTATAGATTAAAGATACCAGTGCTGTGATCTTCTGAGCAAGTCCATCAAGTATTATTCTCTCTCACCTTTCTCTGTCGGCCTCCTTAAAGGTTTCCATGTTTGAGGAAATATTCATTGTTGCTGTGAGAATATAGTCTGTAAAAGACGGGCTTTATTGTCTTTCCATCAATACCTGGTGGGCCAGTCTCGGGCTGATGGGAGGAACCCTCACGAAACCTGGGAGCAACGTTCATCCTCTGGATGATAGAAGCCATTGTGTTGAGATGTACTCACCATTTACAAGCTTGCGTTGGAAGTAAATATCGGTGAAAGAAACATTTCTGATGTTTGTATGTGTATTCAGAAGCTTTGCTCGGACTGAATTGTTGATTGTTTGGGTCAGTTCTGTAAGGATCCTCCACATTTCTGGCCTGACTTGGTTGCTCCAAGGCCTCTGCAGCCAGTAATGTTAAACTTGTGCTCTCTGGTTTAGCTGTTGAGCAAGTCTCAGTTCAAAATCGTGGCATTATGCTTGCGTATGAATAACGCTAGTCGTTGATTTTCTCTCAGATTCAGAACATTACTTCATGCCTGTGAGAAAGATGGTGATCCTGGTACTGCACCATCACTCACTGGTTTAAATTCCTCGCAGGCTCCGGTTTAATCCCGTCTCTCTCAGCACCTCTTTCTCGCCCTGATCTTTTGTACGTTGTGTCCTCTGCCATGACTACTTACGGTTATAGACAGCCCTGGATGCCCCCCCTCACACAACACTGACAAACATCTAATCCAATCATTAATACGCAGGCGTGACAGACGCACACCTGAACAAATAAAAAACGCCATCTGACCACACATTCATTTGATGTCCTAACCACTAGGCCACCGCTGCCCATACTGCCCGTACCATAACTTGGTAGAAGAGTCATCTTCTTTAGGGAGAATATCCCAGGTGGCGTTATCGTCCATCTACACTCAAATCACTGACTGCTCTGCTACAAATACAATGTTCTGATTGGCTGAACTATTTTGGACTGAAACACTCCTTATGACTTCAGAGTAAGTGGGTGGGGCTAATGTTCTATAGGCTGAATAGGTAGGTATATGTAAAACATAAAGTTTTTTTTTTACAATTTCAGAGAACTTTTCAAGAACCTTCTCAGTGGCATCATCAAAATATCCCCCTCCCATCTTCTTCCCATTTATGCCATTTCTCCTCTGCTGGACATTATCAACATTGCAGTTTGCCTGGTCCACAACCTCTTCATATGTGAGATCGCTTAGTACAGTGGTAATAATCTGTTGGGTGGAGGGTGCAGTGTGGAACATGGAGGGTGCACTGTGGATTTGAGCATTGGCAATTAACAATGACATGCATTTTTATTTTGCATTTCACAGCTATTGTTTTCTTATGATCTTTCTTCTTCTCAAAAGTGGTGGTGGTGTATTTCTCCTGCACATCGGGACAAACTACGCATTCGCGTTCAACACTTCACATTTATAAATTTGTCAACCACATTTTTGTCTCTAATGAGGGTTTCATTTTATTTTTTTGTGTGTGTTTGTTTGAGATGAAGAGGGCTGTTGTTCAGTGAAATTTTGTTTGCATTGCACTTTTTACAGCTGACATTGTCACAAAGCTGCTTTTAACAACCTGGGTTCGAGCCCCTAATGAACAAGCCAAAGGCGATCACCACCACTGTTTTGTCCAGGGGTCTGTCAGTGTCTATGGCCAATTGGTTCTTTAGTAAGTTGTAAGGATCACAGTCGAGCTCAACTGCCTTTAATTTAAGCAGGTGCTCATCCTGGTCCAACACCCCAATCCCCACCCGCAAAATTAGCTTCTCTTATTTTTAACTTTCTTTAGCTCTCTACAAATTTGCCTGAAATTACATGTTCTGCCTCTTTCTGAGTCTTCATTCTCTCTTTTTGAACAGTTTGAGCCAGAAGCTCCTCCTCTCCTTACTCTTGTCTTTGGCATTCTTCGGGGCCTTCTGCTGCTCCTTCAAATTTTTTCTCCTCTGCCTTCTTCTCTCTTTTGAGCTTTTTTTCCATCTCCTTCTGCATCGCCTTCCATTCTTTTCTTTCTTGCTTGCTCATGTTTGTCTCATCGGGGTATTGGCATTGCTGTTTCTGCTTCAGCTCCTGCAGAAGCTTGTGCTTCTGCATCACCACCAGAGGAATCTCCTGGAGGATCCTGTCCTCTCTCTCTCTCTATTCACCTTCCTCTCATCCTCCTGCTCTTTCCTCTTCTGCTTCATCATGGCCTTGTACCTGAAGACCACTCCCACATTTTTGGACTGAAGCATATCTGCCACTTCCATGACCTCGCCCACCTTCGTCCTTTCATTTCTCAGGCTCTTTTTCACCACTTCTATCTCTTTATTCTTCTCCAAGAGCTCACATCTAAGTTGCTCATTGGATTTCTGGAGCTATTTGTTGGGCTTCATCAGAAAAAAGCCCTTATCTTTTCTTATCTTGCTGTATGAGCTTCTCTCCTTCGTTCTGTATGAACTCTCTGGCCATTTCTTCCATCACCACCTCTCTGGCGTGGGTCACCTCCTGGTCTTTTTTTCTCAATTCCTCTTTAAGTGCCTCATTCTGCTGAACCAGGTTCATCTCCTTGGCCAGCCACTCATCTTCTTCCAGCTGTTTAACTTTTTCTACCTGTGTGTCTTTCTCTCCATCCTCTCAATCAGCAGCAACTGAGTCGCATGACTGAAACAATTCTGGAGCCTCCTCCACACGGTCTGGAGTTCTCTCTTAATCTTGGTGCTGTCAAAGACTGTGATGTTCAGATAATAAATATCGAATGACATACCTTCAATGAGATCCATCTTTCCTTGAACGCTTCTAGTCAGAAACGAAAAGATGATGTTGGGTTCGAATGTCGATCAGCTCTCTCTTGACTTTCTGCTGCCCAATTTATAGGGTTCCACCTACTACTTATACTTACTTTTATTGCACCTATTATTCATCAGTTTTATGTTTCATTTCATGCCTTAAGTCAATTTTTTTGTTTTTTTATCCTATTTACTCTAATGCACTTTGAGCTGCCTTTCTTGCATGGAAAAATACAAATAAAGCCTAATATTATTCAAGCTTATAAAATAATGTGGGTATGGGCAAATGTGTGCTGTATAAAATAATGTGGATATTAAAATGCCAATTATTACATTTGTCCACATAAATAAGAAAGTCAATTAAATTGCATTACTAAAATGACATTTACATTTACATTTATTCATGTGTCTGACGCTTTTATCCAAAGCGACTTCCAGGACAGAGGAAACAATCAAGCTTTTGCATAGAGCAGCACAGAGAGTGGTGCTACACGGAAGACCAACGCATTGCTCGTAGTTATAAAATAAATAATAGACGCAATTACTGTAATACATACATACGCCAAGTGCTTATACTACTACAGAGAGGAACTTCGATATATACTATTCAAGTTCTTATACTGCTACAGAGAGCAACTACAGCAATAGATGCATGTGCCAGGTGCTTACAAAAACGAACATGAACAATTGATTTAGTCATTTTAAAAAGAGAGTTGAAAAAATGTGTTAATATGTTTTCATGTGTGAAAATAACTTCCTATTCAAGATTCTCTAATGTGGGCTTTCCCTTTTAAAAGTGCTGTGTACTGTGTGAAGATGTTCAGCGTGCAACATAGAGCTAGGAGAATGGGGGGAAAATGAAGAAAGGAGCTAAATAATACAAAATAAAAATTATGGTTAATTTGAAGCAGTCTAGTGAGTGTTGAAGACTTTGTTAAAAGATGGTTTTGGTGAGATATTGTGCAATTTTTTTTCAAGTTTTCTTGTAATTTGTGAGGTTGTATTATAACAGTATCTACGTTAAAAGAGACACAGTTTGTTACGATTGTGTTCAAGTTAATGAAGAAAATTTATTTTAAAGAGCACATTTGTTGGATAAGTTGAGTTTATGTGAAAAACCCAAAGTGTACTTGTGTCAGTGATGAAGAAAAACAAACATGGCTTTGTCACCATTTTAGGTGTAGCTGTGAGACAGACAACAGCATTATTTCTTTATTTATTTAACCGGCCCTTTTCATGAATACCAGAAATACGTAGATGCCAGTTGAAACAAGTTCCAGCATTTTCTCACAGCTACAGAAAATCCAGCAGATTCAAATCCAAAATGGAAAGATATGTCACTTCATCTTTGTTATCGTTGCCAAAACTGAAATTCCAGGATGTAATGAGGGAATCCAAGCTGAATACAGAATATAAAATCTTTGTGGAAGAATTATAATTCCATTTTGAAATTGTTGTGGAAAAGTTACGGGTCCCAAGGTTAGTCCCAGAGTACCAAATGATTTTGGTTCGATTCTGAAAACAAGTGAGAAGTTCAAAGTAGTGGAGATGCGAACGATACTGTGAGGTTTCGTCTTGTCTGGCCTTGTGCTTTAGTCCATGTTTGTTTTGGTTCCCCATGTGTGCTCATGTTTTACTTAGCCCCGCCTTGTCTACGCCCTTGTCACCTGTCCCTCATTCCTGTCTCCTCCCTGCGTCAGGTGTTCCTTGTTTCATGTTTCTATTTAGTCTCGTGTGTTTGTCTTAGTGTTGTCGGTTATTGTCTTATGCGATCACTCTGTTTCGTAGTTTATGTTTCCTAGTTGTTTTCATTCTATTTAATAAAACCCTGTAAATATAGCCACTCGCTGCACTTGCGTCCATCAACCCATGTTTGTGACACATAGGTTTCTCTTCCCAAAATTTCTTTCTTTTATTATGAAGTCTCAGCATTAAATAAACATGAAATACATTTAGAACTTTCCCTGTGTATTAGTGTTTTTTAATGTATCAGTGTCCATGGCTTGGTTCACTGTTCTAATCTGTGTTTGCTTTTCATAAATAGTCAAATAAATCGACACATTTACATTTTACATTCGAACATCCGAAATGTTACCCAGTGAATATCAATTACTCTGAATCCGAATCACTCTGTAACTTTTAAATTTTAAAAAATGTAAAAGCTTTTAAACTTTTAAAAAAAAAAGTTTAATTAAGTGCAACGAACTGCTAACAGAAATGACACTGTTCAAAGTATGCGTCAAGAGTGCAGCACACAAGCATGAGAAATGCTGCTATTAGATGCAAAAAGTTGTGCAAATGATGCATTTACCCCACAACAACCATATCTATATATATACTACAAAAGAAATAGAGTATGAATTATAAAATGTAAACAGGTAAAAAATGTATAATAATAGGAAACTAACATTAAGAATAAACAATAAACCTAACAATAAACAGTATAAAATCAGTACCCATGGCTTGGGTCAGTTGAGTGAAGGTCTCATTGACTCTGAGGTGTATATTAAGATTTTAGAGAGGCAGGCTACAACAGCATTGCTTAAAGACACAAAGTGTGTGTGCTTGACTGTCCACATCTATGTAAATTTGAAAATGTATAAAGCTTCATGAGGAGGATAAACAGACAACAGTGACCAGGGACTGTTGAGCATCTTATATCAAGCAAGAATGGACAAAATTTCAAATTGCAGAACTACTACAGTTAGTTTTTTCAGTTCCCAAACAATTAGGAACTGTAATTAAAAGGAAAGGCGATGTAACACAATAATGGTCATGGTAATCTCACCTCTGTCCAAACGTTTGTTAAGTGTGTTGCATCAAAATCTAAATTTGCATATATTTACAAAATAAAATGTATTTTATTTAATAATTAATTCATAATAAAAATAAATTACTCAGTAAAACTATTTTAAAAAATTGTTTGTACTTTGTCAGTTACGTTCACACTAATGAACATATCACAGATGTTTTATTGCATTTTGGAAAATATCCCAACTTTTCTGGAAACAAGGTTTGTAATTAACAGGCTAACTTATGAGAGATTTCTACAGGTAGACGTTCTCCTGCTCTGCTCTAGGTTTGCCATACCTCCATCAATGTCTTGTTTGTTTGCTGCAGGGTCATCAGCTGGGGACCACTAGATGCCCTGGAACATCTCCTGATGGTGGAGCAGTTAACTGGGACGTCTCCCTGACACCCCCTGCAGCTAACCCTCTTGGGAAGTGCTTGTTCCCTATGCTTTATCCCACCTTCTCAGCCAAAGCCAGAAGCTCGCTTTCTCCACCTCCGCCGAAAGCTCCCTGGTTGCTTTGTGCAGTCTGGCTCCCTGCTGACCTAGATCTTTCAGCAGGCAGGTTGCTGAGTCTGCAATGAAGCCTGTATCACCCACCTCCACTGGTTATAGCCTTGTGCTCCATCCAGCTTCCCTGTACTCTGCAACCAGGTCAGCGTATTTTTCCTCTCAGGCAATGATAACTATTATGACTTTTTTGTCTTTTTTATGTCTGTTTTTACTACCTGTTGTCGACCAGAGAAGGGATGGGTTCCCCTTCTGTGCCTTGGTTCCTCCCAAGATTTCTTCTTACAGCTTTGGGACTTTTCTCTTGCCTCTGTCAACTTTGGCTTTGCTCATTAGGAGCTCGGACCTGGATTCTGTAAAGCTGTATTGTGACAACGTCAGTTGTAAAAAGCTCTATTGAAATAAAATTGGATTAACTGATGTTATCGGTTATGATGAACTACACAGGCAACTCTGATTGGTGCAGTTTGTCATGTTACTCCCTACTTCCCATACTGTATTGGTGGGAAAGGAGGCGGAAAGCTGTGCTAGTACTTGCATCAAGCTTATCACAAGAAAACATACGTCTCACACCAACCTACGTGGCTTAAAATGTTTTCAAGTGCCCATGTTTTCAAAATCTCCCATGAGGACATTACCGTCTCACTGCTGGAAGCCCACACTGTTAACAAGTACAGTCATTTTATATGAATACATCACAGTGTTGTAAAACAATTTTGTGATTTTTGCTATAAACTGCAATGCATTATGATCAGGGTACAAAATGATATTGACATCTGAGGCCATACAAAAGCATCAACCCCAAAATTTTGGCAAAATCTTTGACACTGTAAGCAATGCAAAATGGTTTAAATTAGTGTTTGTTTAGCAAAAATCCTAGAATCTTCTTTATGAAGCTTTCCCAGAGTCCCACCCCATTCAGAATGTTTTGGAGATAGTCAGTGTTGATAATAGATGTTCTACTCCCAGGTGTAGAAATGAGAAGGGCACTGAATTAGAGAGAGAGAGCATTTACAAACTAAATTGAAAATATTTTGTGGAAGATGATGATAATCAAGTGGTTTTATACCAGTCAGAAATAATGGGGAGAGAGAGCAAGAGAGAGAGAGAGAGAGTGAGAGAGAGAGAGGAGAGAGGGAGAGAGAGAGAGAGAGAGAGAGAGAGAGAATTTACAAACTAAATTGAAAATATTTTGTGGAAGATGATGATAATCAAGTGGTTTTATACCAGTTAGGAACTAATGGGGGTTTGTCACCCATCAAACCAGTTTCAACCAGTTGTCACTGTCATGGGGTTGAGGTGCCAGGAAGTCTGGTTTTTACAGTATGATGATGGGGTCGTCCTTAGTAGGAAAAATACAACCTCTGGTAAACAGAAAGCACCATGGAAGCATGACACAGTGGTTGCAATCAGATGAGGAAATGCAGAAAGGCAGGACGTATGTGGAGAAAAACAAACTTCAGATTGATAACAACATTTTTAGAGATTATCTTCGTATCTTTAGCTGTGACCTAAAGAGAATCAGATGATCATATTTCTCTAATATCATTAACCAGAATATCAATAACACTTGTGCTCTGTTTGCCACTGTGGATTGTTTAACAAATCCCTCTCTGCAGTTCAAGTGTAATGAGTTTGCATCTTTCTTCCATAACACAACTGAAAATGTAAGAAAAGCATTAGCCCCAAACAGTGTAGTAAAATTAATAATTATCAACATGCACAAAAGTGCTGAACTCATTGTCTGAATTTAGTACAATCAACAGCAAAACTCTTGAAGAAGTAGTGCTGCTTCCTAAACCATCTACTTGCTGCCTTTACAAAATGCCCTCAAACATTTAAGTGTTTTCAGCTGTTTTGCAGCTGAAATGTTACAAATTGTGAACGGCTCACTTCTTACAAGCACATCCCCTACGGCACCAAAAACAGCTCTCCTGAACAAGAAAAGCCTGGATGCCTCTGTACTCAACAACTATAGGCCTATCTCATATCTCCCTTTCACTGGCAGAATTATTGAGAAAGTAGTGTCCAACCAGATGTTTTCTTAAACCTAAATGGCTACTTTGACTTTCAGTCAGGCATTCGCCAGCTCTTACAAACAGAGTAAATTACATTCGTCTGAACACTGATGCAGGCAGAATAACCGTGTTAGTGCTGCTAGATCTTAGTACAGCCTTTGACACTGTAGATCATTATATACAGGTTAGAAAACTAGATCTGGCTCTCTCAGATGGGTCAAATCTTACCTAGAAGGCAGGGGATATTTTGTCTCAATCAACAGTTACAAATAAGTGCAAACCAATATCCTGGAATCCTGCAAGGCTTCATCCTCGGGCCTCTTCTGTTCAGTCTCT
The DNA here is from genome assembly GCA_037974385.1 of Arnoldichthys spilopterus. Taxonomy (NCBI): domain Eukaryota; kingdom Metazoa; phylum Chordata; class Actinopteri; order Characiformes; family Lepidarchidae; genus Arnoldichthys; species Arnoldichthys spilopterus. Next base: position 6,011 of record JBBPDA010027602.1, on the reverse strand, counting down.
ACATGCTTCTTCTTGGCCAGATTCTACAAGAGCACAAGGTGGCCTATCATAGCTATGCAGATGGTATTCAGATCTATCGTTGCTCTTGCACCTAAGGATTTTAGTCCTGCAGACTCGCTGTGCTTATGCCTTGAAACAGTAAATGTCTGGATGCAACAAAACTTCCTGCAGCTGAATAAAGACAAGACTGAGATCGTTCTGTTTGGGAACAAAGAAGGAAGTTTGCAACTTTATGCCTATTTGAGATCCAAGGATATAAAGACCACAAACCAGTCCAAAAATCTTGGTGTTGTCATGGATGAGGATCCTAATTTCAGTGATCACATTAAAGCTGTCACTAAATCTGCATTCTGGCTTCTCAGAAACATAGCGAAGGTTAGAGATTTTGTGTCAAGGACCTGGAAACATGTATTCATGACGTTATTCATGACTTTATTATTTTGTTGCAGTGCCTTTCTAAAAAGAACATAAAAAGCTCCAGCTTATCCAAAATGCAGCTGCAAGAATTCATACAAAAAACAATAAAAGAGACATTACTCCAGTCCTCAAGTCCTTACACTGGCTTCCAATCAGCTCCAGGATTGAGTTCAAATTCTTACTCATTGTCTATGTCACTCAATGGTTTGGGCCCCAAATATGTATTGGAAATGTTTGATAAATACCAGCCTGGAAGATCTCTGAGATCAGCAGGAGATGGTCAGCTAGTGGCGCGGAGGGTTGTAAGCAAACAGGGTGAAATGGCGTTTAGTCATTATGCTACCCACTAAAAAATTATTTTCTACATCTTTTAATTTAAATTAAATTTTATCTATTTCTTTCTTTTTATTTGTTTTTTATTTTACTTTTATCATGCACTTTCCTTATTTTTATGCAACATATGGTCATGCACAAGCTAAGATAATCAGAAGTACAGAGTGTGCTGCTGAAGTCATTAGATGGTGAAGTATTAAGGGTCCTGTATGTTCAGGGTATGAGAATCTGGGGCCTAGGCCTGGATTCACCAATCTTGAAATCAGCTTCAGCTGTATCTTGTCACCAGCCAAGCAACCACCTACTGGTATAGAACACTGTTCTTGTGGGGGAAGGGTTGTGGTTTTCTCACCTGTGTTTCAGAAAGGGCTGTGAGGTGTGTGTGTGTGTGTGTGTGTGTGTGTGTGTGTGTGTGTGTGTGTGTGTGTGTGTGTGTGTGTGTGTGTGTGTGTGTAAAAGCATTTTTAAGTTCACCAGTGATAGACCACATGTGATCAGATCTCACTTCCATGCACTTTTTGCAAATTAACAAGTGCACAATTTCAATTGGCAAAGACTAAATGCATTGATGTTTTTAAGCAGTGGGAGGGAGCAATGCGCTTCCTGTTATTAGTTTCTTTGAAATTAAAAGAACAGGAAGACGAACTGCAGAAATGTAAAATTGTTGTCACATATGAATGAGATGCCTACATTGCATGCATGAGTAGGTGGTCCTTTACTGTGGCCAAGAGTGTGGACTACTAATGCACAGGGTCAATTTGCATCCAACTTGTGAGATCCAACCTTAAAAATATCCATTAATCAATGACCCGGTCCCAGCCTGACCTGCACTGTTCCTGCCATTTATTTCAATTAGTTGGAAGATGAACCAAACCTGCCTTTGATACCCACGGGATAGGGGTTCACTCATGCATCACTAATGTGGCCATATGTGGACTGACTGATGTACGTGAGTAAATGATTATTTGTCATTGTGAACACACCACATCACAGCACACAGTGCCCCACAATGCAATCTGACCTCTACATTTAACCCATCCATGTAGGTGCAGTGGGCAGCTGAGATGGGCAGCACCTGGAGGACAGTGCTTAGGGACAGTACCTTGCTCACAAATGCCTCAATGGTACTTGAACCAGCTACCTTCAGGTCACGAGGGCAACTCCCTGACTGTTAGACCACCACTGCCCCAGTTTAGGTGGCTGTAATTGTAACTAGGCCTTTGTGTGTTTTTGGATGGTTTCAGGTTTATGAGGTAGGGGTTTTTCTTCATGAAAAAACCGAATGTGCATGTTGGAACGATGCCTAATACTTTATTAAGGCATAGGGATAGACAGCACATTGACAGAACACTCAACTCATCATCTCTCTTCCTTCCAATGACTCTCAAATCTCAGCCCCAATCTCAGCATGCCTGAACGACATCTTCTCCTGGATGACAGCACATCACCTGAAAATAAATGCCAGCAAAACAGAACTCCTGCACATTCCGGGAGATATATCCCCAAGACCTTGCTATCACTTTCGAGAATGACATCATCTCCCCACATTGGAAGCACAATGAATCTGGGAATTACTTTACATTTTCATCTCACATTAATAACCTTTCCCAAACATGGAGATAACTTCTCTAGAACAACAGGAACATCCATCCATTATTCACCACTGGCCCTATTTAGACACTCAACCAGTCACTTGTCATCTCAAGACTGGACTACTGCAGCTCTCTCCTGGCTGACCTCCCTCTGAAGCCCACAAGACCTCTACAGCTAATTCAGAACGCAGCAGAAAGTCTGGTCTTCAATACACCAAAGTTCTCACGCACCGCTCCACTGCTAAGAACTGGCTTCCTGTGGTGCCATAAGGTGTAACATTTTGATGCTTGCCTACATATGATTAAACAGCTCACCTTCTTGGAGTATCATGCACAAACGGACCTCAAATACAGACATTAAGATTTTTCTCAGTTTTGGTGCCTAAGTGGTGGAACAAACCTCCCCTGCAGAAAACCTCACTATCTTCAAATGACAACTGAAAACCCACCTCTTTAAAGAGTCTCTGGGTCAAGAACTTCATGCCCTTAAACTAAGAAATTAACATAACAGCTCTTAACTGAAGTCTGGAGACAGGTTTTCTCTGTAGACTACAAAGCACCAGTATATGTGTGAGGTTCAGTCTTGTCTTGTCTGGCTCTGTGTTTCTTTGTCACGTGGTCCTGTCCATGTTTGTTTTGATCTTTTATGTGTTTAAGTCCTCGTGTTTTGTCCTGTGTGTAGCCACGCTCCTGTCACGCCTCGTCACCTGTACCTTGTGGTCTCTCGTTTCTTGTCCCCGCCCTGCATCAGCCGTTCTTTGTTTCATGTCGTTATTTAACCTCACGTGTCTCCATCAGTCCCTTGTGGGTTATTGTCTTTCTTGTCGTTTGTTTCTCTGACCGTGTTCATGCCATGCTTCGTGTTTATGCCCGCCTCTGTGTCGTTCGTGTTCCTTGTTTATAGTAAGTCCAGTTTTGTATTTCTGTACACCCTCGTGTTGTTTTCATCCTCCATATGGTTGTTAGTTCGTTTGTTCGTTTATTTAAAATAAGTCTCCTCTACCATCATACTCGCACTTACTTCCTGCACCCTTCGACCCGGATTCATTACAGTATGTCGCTCTGGATAAGAGCATTTGTCAAATGCTGTAAATGTAACCTGGCTCCAGGTGCCAATAGAAAGACACCATGCCACAATATCAATATTAATTGACAACCAATTATAAAAGGGCACTTCTTAGATGTTTAAATACACTGCTTCAACTAATCAATGTTGCATTTAATTACAGTGTCCCCTGCTGTAATAGACACTAGTGATGATAACCTTTATTAGTCCCACAAGTGGGAAATTTGCAACGAAATGTGACCTCTGCATTTAACCCATCACACATGCACAGGGAGCAGTGTAGTGGGACAGTACCTTGCTCAAGGGTACCTCGGTAGTGCCCGGGGCCGGGACTAGAACCTGCGACCTTCAGGTCCCAAAGGCAGTGTCCTAACCACTAGGCCACCACTGCCCAGTATGATGGGCAAGCTACTAGTTGGATGTTGGCGAGTGTCGATGTGTCTTCAAGGAGAGGTCAGAATTACACCTTGAAGTATTTTTAAAAGTTTTATTTAACAGAGAGAGAGAGAGAGAGATGTCTTATCTGGAGATAGGGTCCCCCAAAAGATTTGGGATCCCAAGCAGAGAAAGGCAAAGGAAGGATCAAGGGGCCTCAAGCATTGAAGTTCCCCGAGTTCCAGTCTACTCTTAGAAAAAGTTAGAGAGAGAGAGAGTGAGCGAAAGAGTGAGAGAGAGCGTGAGCGAGAAAGTGAGTTCTGAACGATGGTCAGGCAAAGACTATATACCAAACCACAACAAAGTATGTGTGTATGTGTGTGTGTGTGTGAGCCATTTCACTATGTGTGTGTGTGAACCATTTCACTTTGTATGTGTGTAAACTATTCCAGCCAACTTGTGCGTCAGAAAGCCTCAGAGCGCCCAGCAGTCTGGCCTTGATTGATGATTAGGCGCAGAAGAGACGTGTAATCTGAAATCATCTCAGTTTGTGACCGGTCACAGAGTTCTAGAAGTTTAAGGGACCTTGGGAAATGCCAGGCAGTAGATTTTCAATTCAATTCACCTTTATTTCTAAAGCACTTTTCACAACTGTCTAAATCCTTATTAAGCAAACCACGGCGAAGAAAGCGAACCCATCCTGCTCTGATTGGTACCAGATAGCAAAAAAGACAAAAATCAGTTTCAGATTTAAGAGTTTGTCATGTGCACAGTAGAACAAGCCTTTACACTGTCCAATGAAATTCGTACTTTGCTAGTCCTCCATTGCCAACATTTAAAACATTCTTTTTATGTTAAAAAACAAAGCTAACGCTAACTTACTAAGTAATAACATAATACTGTGTACAGGTAGAGAACCAACAACACTACAACAAACACACGAGACTAAACAGATACATGAAACACTAAACACCTGACGGAGGAGGTGACGAGAGACACAGGTGTGAGGCGGGGCTAGGACCTGGCTAGACAGACATGTGGATACAAGCACATGGCTATAAAAAAACAAAATACGGACATGAACACGTGACTCAGGATAATGTAACCTCACAGTACCCCCCCTTAAAAGGAGCCACTGTGAGGTGACAAAACAAGACTAGACAAACAAAACCACTAAAAACACATAACTAAGAAGAGAAAACAAAAACCTAGACATGAGCAAAGACAAGAACCTAGACAAAAGGTGAAACATCCAGGCTGAGGAATTCCTATCCTGGATCCAGAAAACGCGGACACGGAGCCCGACAACGTCCGCATTGTCGGGGGGGAACTAAGCGGCACTGGCGACGTCAGGGAGGAGCTACCCAATGTCCTCAACGTGGAGGCGGAGCCATCCGCCATCCTCAATGCTGCGCCAGCGACCTTGAGGTGGAATTTGGCGACGTCTGCAACATGGGGGTGGAGCGTTCAGGCGACATCCTCGACACGGGGGCGGAGTGCTCAGACGACGTTGGCAACGTCTGTATAGAGGTCTCCCTTGTGGTGAGCAGCCGCTTCAACAGAAGCTGCGTTAAGCCATTCCTTGTGATGCCCGCCCGCTGTAGCAACGTCTGGGAGGAAGCCTCCCTCATAGTGCACACCTGCTGCTGCAACGTCTGGGAAGAAACCTCCCATGAACCTTTTAAGCTTGGAAGCCTGCGAGCTAAGAGGTACCACAACTGGCACGCCGGGAAGTTGAAAAAGGCACACTGCTTCCATGGTCGGTCGGTTCTTTTGTAATGTTTTGTGGTGACATGCGTGACAACAGGAGGGTGTAGGCTACAGAGAACCGACAACACTACGACAAACACACAACACTAAACAGATACATGAAACAGGAAACACCTGATGAGGGAGGTGACGAGATAAGAGACACAGGTGTGAGGCGGGGCTAGGACGTGGCTAGACAGACACGTGGACACAAGCACATGGCTATAAAAAACAAAACACAGACATAAACACATGACTCAGGATAATGAACCAGACGGATCAGGAGGATTTTTAACACAAGGATCAAGTCTAATAATGACACTGATCAATATTAAAATAATGCAGTAAAGGATTAAGCTCAAACCTCACAGATTAAAAACACTTTAGACTGTCTGATTACTACCCCCCACAGGTAAACACACAGAATTACAGTCTGGACTGTCTGATTACTGCCCCCCACAAGTAAACACACAGAATTA
>JBBPDA010027582.1:0-15320 GCA_037974385.1 Arnoldichthys spilopterus | reverse complement strand
GGCAGTGTCCTAACCACAAGGTCACCACTGGCCACAATAAGCCCTGATGTAAAAGTAGATATTATTTACGCACAACCTAAATATTGAGGCAGATGTGACTGTAGTAATGTTTGACGAATTGTTTCTTATTATTACTTGCAAGATTCACAAGTGTCACTGGTGTCTGTGAGCTCTACTGCTGACGTGAAGGAGGCAAAGGCCTACAAGCAGTTTTTTTCCCTCACTTCAGTTATACTTACTGAGCGCTGTCACAAGCTGAGTGGCCACAAAATGTGGTCAGTGAAGGGAGGGATCGGTTTTTTCAGTCTTATCTCTCAGCACAAGTTGCAAAACACTGCAAATGTTTGCTTTGACAGCTGTCATCATGTGACAATGCTACAGTGGTAATATGGGTTTAGGCTAGCGCCTCGTTTCAACTGAGCCAAAATTTAACAAGACACAATGTAGCGTGTACAGTGGTGCTTAAAAGTTTGTGAACCCTTTCGAATGTTCTGTATTTCTGCATAACTATGAGCTCAAACATCATCAGTTCTAAAAAGTGGATAAAGACAACACAATTAGACAAACAGGAAACATTTTCCTTGGCCTTTAATTTCTTGAGGAAAATGATCCAATATGATGTATCTGTGAATGGCAAAATGTCTCTTTTTCCTTGTGCAGCAATAACTCCAACTAAACATTGCCTTTAACTGCTGATCAGTCCTACACATCGACAAATTTTAGCCCATTCCTGAGTACGACTTCAGCTCTGGTTGTGTAAACTGCCCGTTTCAGGTCCTTCCATAACATTTCTGTTGGTTTAAAGGGTCAAGACTTTGACTTGGCCACTCCAAAACAACTTCTGTCTTCTTTAACCATTCTTTGGCAGTATGACTTGTGTGGTTATGGCTGCTGTTTCGTAGCATGACACATTTTTTTTTGAGATTCAGTTCAAGGACAGATGTTTTCACGGTTTCCCTTAGAATTCACTCGTCTAAATCAATGTTGTTCCAATTATGGCAAGTGAACCTGGTCCAGAGCCAGCAAAACAGGCCCAAACCATGACACGATCACCATTATGCAGAGGATATGCTGGAATGCAGCATTTTTCCTTCCTCAATTTCCATCCACAATTTTTAACAGTCTCCTGGCTTGTTTACATGATCTTCAGCAAACTACAGATGGGCAGTATTTCTCCTTGCACCTTCCCACACATGCCTTGTTGGTCAACCACTCCTCCATAAATGAACGAACAAGCATAATATTTGTGTCTCGTTGGTTTAATTGGCTACTCTATACGTACTTTTAGAACAACCTGATGCGGAAGGTCATAATTATGCAGAAATACAGAAAACTGATACCAAAGGTAGATGGAAAAACGATGTCTTCAAGACAAACACATGTCCTGCCATGTTGGAGATGCTCTGACTCCATTGTGTAGCCATCACATAATATCCAATCAGGCCCGAAGTGGCTCAGATCATTACACTCACCCATTTTTCCTGCTTCCAGCACATCAACTTTAAGAACTGACTCTTCATCTGCGGACTAATAAAACCTGCCCCCCTGTCAGGTGCCACTGTAATGTAATGACTACACTGTCAATGTCTCTTTATTTATAAGTGATGTTATGATTGATCGTTTAGATAAGTGTGCCATTTTTGCACTAGCATTTTAGTATAAAAACCCACACCACACATACAGCTTTCCGCAGTGGTGTGGGTTTATATGCTAAAATGATAGTTTCGTTTTTATGCAAAAAGAAAAGTGTATGTGAATCAAACAGAAGATCAGAAAAAGATCCGAAAACAGAAAGCATGTTCATAATGAAAAGTAAGGATACACTGAGAAAGTGTCCCCAAACATCTGAACACCCATCAGAGACTGAAATGCAGTCTGCTTTGTCAGTGGTTCGCTTGACCATTGCTTGCTGGTCAGAGAACATTAAAAAAATTTCTTCCAGTGCACATTGGATGGCAACATAAGGCGGGAGCCAGTTGCATAGAACAAGCTAGCGTACATTTAGCATATCTGGTTTAGCAGTTAGCTAGCTACTGTATGAAAACATTTTGATTTATGATAATTCCCTTTAATTCCCATGGAAAGTTTCCAACTTTGAAAATTCCCAGAATTTTTCAACCCTAGTAAAAATAAGCATTTTTTCCACAGTATGCTTTATTTGACCAGATCATGGACATCATTAGAACATTAACATAATATTAAAATAATTTCAACTATTAAAAGACATAATATTCCTGTTTAATTCTGTGCAACTCATCACGGTCACTCAATATAAAAAGCTGATTGATGAAAGGTATATTTGAGATTAATTTGCCACGTGATCCGCAGTTGAAGCCGTGTTTTGCATTTCAGCACATTATGTACAATTAAGAGCTATAAAAAAAATTTGAAAAAAAAGAAACCTACATCAGAAAAAAAAATCTCACTAGTGTTTCACTCTGTTTATAATTACAAATTTCATGTAGAAAGAGTAAAATTTATTTGGTGTTGTGATATATTGTGTATATATTGTGGGCAGTGGTGGCCTAGTGGTTAGGATGCTGTCTTTGGTACTACTGAGGTACCGACTTGGTCAGATTATTAAGTACTATAGAGAGCATTGAAAGTGCAAAGATGTTTTACTGTGGTTTTATTTTATTTGGGTAGTCATGGTCTAGTGGTTAGTACCTTGCCCTTGGAACCTGAAGGTCACAGGTTCAAGTTTCAGCCTGGGTATTACTGAGGTTCCCTTGAGCAAGGTACCGTCCCGCTACACTGCGCCCCAGGCTGTTGATACCTGCCCACTGCTCCACTGTGATGGGTTAAATGCAGAGGTCACATTTCGTTGTGGTGCTTGAGTGTGTTCACAATGACAAAGAGTCACTTTCACTTCACTATATGATTATTTGATGGCCAAAACAGAAGCTAGATGATTTGATTACTGATAAATGCTGATTAATGTCTGCATTTGCTGATAATTGAGCAGTCTCAAAAAGAAACGCTTTCACTGGACATGAGGTCTAAAAATCTACTAGTGTTGACTAAATATAAAAGCTCAGCAGATTAGGCCAAAACTAAAGCATATACACTATTAATGGGCAATTCAAACACTGCATTTATTTTTAATGCCATGATGAAAAGGGGAAAAAAGTGAAGCATGAAACTGATGACTCACATGGAAAACCATTCCCCATCCACTGCCTGCAGTTTGCTGTATAGTAAATTAACTGTGGAACAGCCAGATTATCACTGGGAATTCAAACAAAACAATAGTGATCTATTCCTTCAATAGAGAGCAATTTGCAGCTACATAAATCTTTCTAACACAGAGAACATTGACACATATTATAAGAGTTTTTAGCCCAAAACCCAAGCTGTGTTGGAACCACTCACTAGGGCTGAACGTTCTATATCAAAATCATTTTGAAAAAGTGCCATTTTCATTTTGTAATTTCAGTTTTTCAATTTTCAGTTTTAAATGTACGCAATATAATCCAATTCTGACCAGTTTTAATTGGGAAACTTTAATAATAATAATAATAATAATAATAATAATAATAATAATATTGAACCATCTTGCACCTAAAATAGACTTCTCTGGCACACTGCGTGTAGCACGCAAGCCTCAAGTCTATGTGACAACTTTTGGGTAAAATATATATACACACTCACTGGCCACTTTATTAGGAACACCTGTTCAATTGTTTATTAATACAAATAGCTAATCAGCCAATCACATGGCAGCAACTCAATGCATTTAAGCATCCAGACATGGTGAAGACGGGTTCCAGAAGTTCAAACCGGGCATCAGAATGGGTAAGAAAGGGGAGTTAAGTGACTTTGAACATGGCATGGTTATTGGTGCCAGAAGGCTGGTCTGAGTATTTCAGAAACTGCTGATCTACTGACATTTCACCCACATCTCTCAGAAAAACTATCCAGTGAGTGACAATTTTGTGGATAAAAAATGCCTTGTTGATGTCAAAGGCCAGAGGAGAATAAGCAGACTGTTCTGAGATGACAGAAAAGCAACAGTAGCTCAAATAACCACTTGTTACAACCAAGGTATGCAGAACACCATCTCTGACCACACAGCATGTCAAACCTTGGAGCAGATGGGCTACAGCAGCAGAAGACCACACCGGGTGACACAGCTAAGAACACAAAACTGAGGCTACAATTAGCAGAGGCTCACCAAAATTGAAAAATACAAGATTAGAAAAATGTTGCCTGGTCTGATGAGTCTCAATTTCAGCAGAGAAATTCAGATGGTGGGGTCAGAATTTGGCATAAACAACATGAAAGCATGGATCCATCCTGCCTTGGGTCAATAGTTCAGGCTGGTGTAGTGTATGGGGGACATTTTCTTGGCACATTGATACCAATTGAGCATTATTTAAACGCCACAGCCTACCTGAGTACTATTGCTGACCATGTCCATCCCTTTATGACTACAGTGTATCATGGATGTGCAGCGGACAAACCCGCAGCAACTGTGTGACGCTGTCATGTCTACTGCTGTGCTTGTAACTGGTTCAGATCAGTGAAGCTGGAGTTAAGACTAGTGGGTGAATGTTAATTATTACAAACATCTGTGCAGAAACACAGACAACTTCAAAAACACATTAACAATGTAAACAATTCCGCATTCCTATGTGTCCTGGACGACCCATCAACCCATGGACACCTCCACTATCGGACAGCTTCCACTAGACATCAGATAAAATGCATGAAAAGTAAGGAGGCAGAACAAACTCTGCGAACAGGCGTCATTTATATTTTTTAACAAGACAAGACTTCTATGTGAAAAAAAAACAAGGTAAGACTCTCAAACCGGGACAGAAAACTGTGATTTAGGCTATACTGATGACTTAAAGGACTGAAACAAGCTTCCTACAAATTCATTCGAAATCAACTGGACAAATAAACACTAGAAAGACTTTGGTGGTAGCAAAAACACATTAGCTGGTTAGCTAAGAAACTTTCCCTGTTAGCTTCCACTGACAAATGTACATTAGCTAACGTTAGCTTAAGTATTTTCGACTCTTTAACACAACACTGTCATGACACGCCGTTTCATAATATAGCATAGTTCTGCCCTGCGTTTCTGATTCTTGTTGTAAAAAAACAACAACAACTAAACGCTCATCACACCAACATTCATTTTGCCGCTAGCCTGCTAGCGGCTAAGCTAGGTATGTGACTGACTGGCTAACTCGCTCAGTCGCCCGGCCGCCCTTGTAGCCATTAGCACAGCAAGTTGTTCGTGCGCACATCTCGTCGTTGGCAGCTTAACTTACTTGATACGTGCTCCGCTGCCTCCTGTTCCATCCTTCGGGTTTGTTATCACAGCTCCGAACATGATAAGAGCTGCACCGCTGGAGAAGAAGGGCTAACCTGCGTCTCTGGATGTGGAATCCACACCGCACCGGGACCAAGAGCGGCGCCATGTTGACTTCACAGTCACGCGGTAACGTGGGGAAGTTCGCGAGGACTTTGGCCGCCCACCAATACTAGTGAACTCGCTTCCTAGTGAGAACTTAGGTAGTGCGCAAATCTGTGCCGCAAGTACGGACATCTCTGTTTTACTTTACTATAATACAATATATAATATAATATAACATGAGAGCCTACACAAAATTGTAATAGTTTACTAACTAGAAACGTTCTAGTTTAATTCCTGTAATGTAAATCTTCATAAAAATACTTAAAAATATATGTATTCAATAATATTAATGTAAATGAAAAGCTGTTTTCCTCAGATTGTCTTTTTTATTTAAAAAATTATATTAAGCACAGAGGATACAATACAATGTATTATAATAAAGTAGTTTATAACCTTTTTAAATAGCAAACATGTTCAATAAAAGTACAAATAAAAAAATTAAATATAAAAAAAGGGGATAAACAACAATCATAATCATAGCAATATTAAATATCCCAATTGGTGCTATCATAAACATTACTGTCAATAACAAAATTAAGAATAATCATTAATCCATTATTATAACTATTATAACAATAATAACAGTAATAAAAAAACAAACGCAATATTATTTACAAAAATACATCGTATAGTTTAAGGGATGTTTTGTGAGGGGATGCACAAACCTTAGAGATACTTTGAGTGTATTAAGATTACATTTGGGGTCAGCAAAATTGACGCTCATCTCCGCGTTTGCCATAAAATGCGTTCGAGTAAACACCAACTGCAATGCACTTGCGCATAATAAGTAGAAATAAATATACCGAGCCGTGTCAGACCGAACGGGGACGCGACGTTTGTTATGAACCACCGGGGGCGCGCACTTCCCTCGGTGCCATGTGCGCGCTCTGCTTCCAGGTCTTGTGTGTCTGAACTGAATGTTTACTGCGGGATCTAGAATTATACTTTCGCTGACTGCTTGCTAAGAAGAACCAGACGCCGTTTCGGGAAAAAACATGCCTTGTCCGAACCAGCAGGTGGCCCGTAGCGGCAGCGCCCACTGTGAGCACGCTGTAACGAAGCAGGTTCGCTTTGCCAGCGGCAGCAACTCGGACAGCGACTCCCAGGAGAAGCCAAGCGAAAGCCCCGTGAACGGCTCGCAGCTCGAGCTTGGGCCTCAGCTGAAGCTTTTACCCCTAAATGACCAAGTCCGAGAACTTCAGACTATAATCCGGGACAAGTGAGGAGGCCAGATTGTGTGTCCTGAATCATCGTAGCATATTGTAAAGCTGAGAGTGTTGCGTCTAATGCCTTTCATGTGTGCCCCATAGGACCACGAGCAGGGGGGATTTTGTGTTCTGTGCTGACAGACTGGTAAGGGGGGTTTTTCAGTAGGAATGCCATGCAGTGTTCATTAATAGGTGAAAGGATCTAGTCGCTGTGACTATAGTCAAAAGGTAGATATTCAACATCTACAATGTTTAATACACACATAACCAATCATAATATTTTGTATTTTATTATATCATATTTTTAAGTAAACAATATCACATATAATAGTTATGTGTCATCACTGTCTTTATATACTTTAGGACTGCTTTTAGGACAATCGGATGATCTTTTAGGCCGTTTATGCAGAAATACAGAACATTCTAAAGGGTTCACAAACTTTCAAGCACCACTGTGCCTGTGGACCATAATTTGATTTTTGAAAAATGTTTTAGGCCCAAAAATGTATCTTAAAACTACTGCAAAACAACGTCTCACTCATGAGGCAGCGTACTCATGTAATCTCTTTCTGTGAGACAGCTTTAAAAGGCAATAAACTCTTGAGACGTCTGGTTCCTATCACCACCACTGTGAGCAGTTCAGTCTCTGTCATTGGTTTAGAATGGGACACTCTGAATCATATCTTTTTGAGTGAATTTGTTTACATCAATATTGTTAAATTATGCATAAATTTGGATGCCAGTCCACTGCAACTAACTACTTTAATGTTTTCATAGATTCGACTTGTGGCTGAAGAAGGACTAAACCAGCTGCCGTATACTGAATGTGTAGTGACCACGCCAACTGGTGAGTATCTGACCAGTTCCCAATGAAATAACATGGCTCAGACCGTCAGTCGGTTTATATAGGAATAGATGATTCAATCCCTTGCTCAGGCTGAAAAATTAATTTATTTAATATAAAAATTGCAATATTAAAGAGAGCAAATGTCAAATCGCAAATTTCAATTGTATCCTATATCATTCAGCATAGGTACATTTTAATTGGGGATTTTTATAATAATACAGAGTCTATGAATTTGTTTTCTGGCACATTATATTTAGTACTCAGGCCTCAATGCTGAATAATTTTTTTGACATCTGCAAAGAATTCTGTTTTTCAGAATACTTTAAAATCTTCGCAAGTCTTTCTCTTTTAGCTTATAATGCCCCTACAGGTCTATTTCAATGGGAAACAATCATTTCAGAGGCATGTGTATATAAATTGTACATAACATTTAGCTATAATATACAAGAAGAATACTGTCTTAATGACTGAAATGCTTGAAGACCACTCTAAAAATGTTGCCATTAGCAAAACAGTGATGTGAAATGTCAGGGACAGTTCCTAGAACCTCTAGGGGAAAAAAAGTATAAATAAACACCAAGCAGGTTTAGTCAAGTCCTGGTAGGTGGAGGACAAAGCAGCAAAACACTCAATACACATTTTCCATTCTATGCCAGGTTTCATCCATTTATATATTCAGCGCTGAGCATCAGCCATCATGTTAGTCGTTCATGAATAACCTTTTGTCATCTTCTCTTCCAGGATACAGATATGAAGGTGTCAAGTTTAAGAGAGGCAACTGTGGTGTCAGCATAATGAGAAGTGGTCAGTCAAATGGGCCTTGCATTTAAGCTGCCTGCATAAAACATACAAACACATTATTTTCTGGAGTTAAAATCTGACATTTACCAAGAATAATATGTTTGTGTCAACTTTAAGCAGGTGAGGCAATGGAGCAGGGCCTGAGAGACTGCTGCCGATCCATACGCATTGGCAAGATTCTTATACAGAGTGACGAAGAGACACTGAAAGCCAAAGTGTACTACGCAAAGTTCCCACCGGACATTTATAGGCGCAAAGTCCTGCTTATGTACCCTATATTGAGTAAGTACTAAATATACTGCTGTTTTCTATAAGCAGGAATATAATAGAAGAGTATTTGCAGAGCCACATTTTGCTGAAAATCCTACAGTCCACGCTTACAGATGTTAAATTACAGGGGGATGTGTTGACTTGAACCTCTCCAAAAGAAATAAAGGGACAAATATATACTGCATAATAAGCAAACATATACTGACCCAGAAAGATGCGAGTAATATACTTTCTAACACCTCATGAAGGGATGTATTGTAACATTTTTGACATCAGTTCTGGAAAATTGGAAAACAATTTTGATCATTTACCAATTTTGCCAAAAAGCAATTATTTTAAAAAGGTTTTAGCATTTTGCATTACAAATACAGCCAAAAAAACTATCACTATGTCAAATTCAGCTCAGCTCTTTCCTGCCTAAAAGCACTTTAATTCTCCTCTTTGCTAAAATGTTTTTTTGTTCATTCACAGCAAACTCCAGATTGTTGATGCCTTGTTCACACTATTTGATTTTATGGCCGTTTCTGAATTGCAGACAGGTCGCAGACAAAAACACTCGATCAGGATTGATTCCAGGATTGATCAGCAATTAAAAATCACTGTATGTAAATGCTTTAATGACTAAGTCATGGACTCCAACCACATATTTAACCTGTTAAATATCTGGGCCAGTCGCCAGTGAGCTACAGCCAATGAGACTTGTGTCCTACAGCAGAACATGAGTTAGCAGAAAGAGGCAAGGGACACTGCATCGCGGTGGACTCAGCAAACTGAACAGAATTTAATGACTGACCTTCAGCTCTCTCTGTAGAACAGTCAGTCCATACTGCCCACGTGTGCTGATCCATTTCTTCAGTTGATTTTTTTTTTCCCTTCATGAGCTTATGATTACAAAAAACGGTGCTTGTTTTTGTTGGACGTCCATTTTCAAACTCCTGTTTTGTGTGAGGGTTGTGTCAATTCTCTTGTGACTTTAAGTGACAGTTAAGTGACAGTTGGTGTAGTTGACGACCCCCTGTCGCCGTTCTGTTCACACTACTCAATTGTCTGACGTCATCGGGAGTCTCGAGGTTGTGTAGGGTGAACAGTGCAGCGATTTGACCTCTTTTATAATTGTCTAGTATGAACAAGTCATTAGAGGCAGCAACAAGTTCAGCGTTTCAGTCATAGGTATTTTTGTCATCAGCAGCTTTGTGAACGTACATAGTGAGATGAGATGTTTTTTTTGGACCCCAGTGCAATATAGCACATAAGACGCAGGGTTCAACAGCCACAAAAATCTGATGTAGGTCAGTGGTCATGGTCACAGTCTTCATAATCTGAACAAATGGGCAGCAGATCCAATATCCTCTTATAGAAGTTGATAATGTATACAACATGTTTTGTTGTCTATGTCCTAAAATAGAAAATTATTAACAGTTTAAAGCAGCCAGTGCTCAGAGGAGTGATGCAGCTATTAGGAATCAAGTGTAAAACACTTCTCAGCCAATCAGATTGTGCCATCAGAACGAATCGTTGTATAACTTTCCTGTTGATGTTGCGTCAGGCTTGACTTCTACATATTCATTCATAGAAAAGAGCAAATATAAGCATCTAGGGAAAACATTGGTGGCCTAGCAGTTACGACCTTGCCCTAGTGAACTGAAGGACGCAGGTTCAAGTTAGCGCATCAACCTTGTACGTGCTGTGCTGAGAATGCTCCCCCACCCAAATAATACCTGTGGTCCTATTAACCTGGGATGTAGAGAAACAGATGGACTATAGCCTGTAATTGTAGTACAGAGTGCACCTATATAGTAAGTGGAGCTGATCAAATGGTCAATGGGTGTAGATACAAGGTTGGTGTACCTAATGAAGTGTCCTGTCAGCGTAGAACCCTGGCTATGCACTTTAACTGCCAGTTTCCTCTACCAAGGGGTAGCACTCAGGTAACAGAAGCAGTGTGGGCATTGGTGGCCTAATGGTTAGGACATTGTCCTTGGAACCTGAAGGTCGCAGGTTTAAGTCCTGGCCCGGGCACCACTGAGGTACCCTTGAGCAAGGTACGGTCCCTCTACACTGCTCCCTGGGTGCTGTTGATGGCCGCCCGCTGCTCCACATGTGCACGTGTGATGGGTTAAATGAAGAGGTAACATTTTTATTATGGTTCTTAAGTGTGTTTACGATGACAAATAATCACTTTCACTTCACTACTTCATATATGCTGCCATACTAATACCACATCCATGCCATTGCTCTCCTTAGAATGGCCT
This sequence comes from Arnoldichthys spilopterus, assembly GCA_037974385.1. NCBI lineage: Eukaryota > Metazoa > Chordata > Actinopteri > Characiformes > Lepidarchidae > Arnoldichthys > Arnoldichthys spilopterus. Next base: position 4,517 of record JBBPDA010027582.1, on the reverse strand, counting down.
ATCACCATCAAATTGTCTCAGTGGTGGTTTTTTTCAGTTGATTGATGGAGTAGACTTGGTGATTAGGTTAATGCATGCAGGTACAAGCCTGGTATCAAATAAACTGGGAACTCTGGTGTGCAGTGGAACAAAATGATGGTTATCTTTATTTTGGGACCTCTGCAGCTCCCTGAGTGCAACAGCTTTATAAACCCATCTGTGCTTCTGTTGCATCCACACCGAAAAGGATTTGAGGACAATTTGTGACCGTCAGTGTCCTCTAATATTTCATCCATCATGTCCTGACGTGTGCACCTGTAATTGCCTTGCAGCCCGCTGTTAGACATGTAAAATCAAAGAGCACTCCCCCCACCTTGCTGCTCTGTTCAAGCTGACCTTTGCGTCTTGTCTCACGTTTCCAGCTCATTCAGCCAGCATTCAAGCGCCGAGGGTAATTATAGCTCTCGAGAGGAAATTATACAGCGCCTGCCAGTTAGCCACCAAGTGCTGAATAGCACGAGGATGGGTCCCTGAAAATAGCACTGTAATGGGCGGTTTACACCCGCCGTTAATACACTTAACTATTGTGCACTGGTCGAAGTCGAACAGCGCCGTACATAATGGCTTTATCAGCCCCTCTCAAAAACATTCATTCATTCCAAGGAAGGGTGGAAGAGATCAGGACCATTCTATGATGTGTTTACCGTACACTCTTTGTCATTGTGAGCAAATGAATGTGAAGATGGCTCCGTTTTTAAGAGGCAGGCATTGAGTGTTTGGACACTAGCGAAGTAATCATTTGTGGGTTGAGACAGCGCTGAAGTTTTCTGCCACCAGCAAAAAAAAAAAACAGGCTATCACAACTAAAGTGAAATCAAGTGCATCATGTGACATCAACTGTAGCCATGTATTGTATAATAACTAGTTATTTTACAAACCTCATTTCCAGAAAAGTTTTTTTTTTCAAAATGCAATAAAAACAAAAATCTGCAGTTTGTAAAAGTAAAAAGTAAAAATGTATGTGTATGTATATATATATATTTATATGCTATATATAAATATATAATACATACACGATTATAGAATATTGAATATTTAAGTTTTGTAAACATTCCAAAATAAGCAGGGGAGCTGGTAACAGGTGAGGGGATCATGACTGGGCATAAGTGGACCATCCACCAAAGACAAGCAAGATGGGTCATGGCTCATCACTTTGTGCCAAACTATATACTCGTAAAAGTATTTTCAGTCAGTTCAAATAAAGCATTGCTCAACACAAAATTACAAAGATTTGATTTTATCATCTACAGTACATAATATTGTAAAAAGATTCAGGGAAAGTCTCAATCTGGGTAAAGCAAGGCCTTCAAGCCCCTCAGAAGGGACTGCATGAGAAACTGTCATGCTGCTGTGGTAAATATAGCCAAATGGGGTCAGGACTTCAGAAAACCACTGTCACTGAACACAGAAAGAAGGCCTAGGCAGGTAGATGGATTATAAGCAGGAAGTAAATTTGTTTATTTTAAACAAATTGCCTCATGGCACAGCATGAGAGAGGCATTTGAAAAAGATTTCTAAACACTGCATCCATGCATCTCTGTATTGTGTATCTGGTTACCCTGGGGATCACTGGCCCTTAAGTATCTTGTTCACTGACAAGAGAGGACGTAATGCATGGCCTGGTTTACGTTCGTCACCCTGTCTTGATAAATAGAACTTTGAGTCACAGTGACACATTCTGACCTTGCAAAGTCCCAGGACATAGTTTCTAGTATAGTAACTAGTGTAGATGAACACACACAGCCATAAACAAGAGAGTGAGGTTTACATCATGCTAAATATAAATGTGGTTATCACAAAGTAAACAACTCATAATTTCTGAATCTTTTAGTACTTGATGGTCAACAAAAGAGAAATAAGGGTAAAAACATTTTAAGGCCTCAGAGGGTAAAAATATGTGGGACTGGTATTGACCAGTACTCAAAGGCTAACTCTATTTCAAGGCTTTTTTTTCCAAATTGCATTACTGACTAATTCTTTTTCCTTATATATGTGGTTAAGAGTGGGCGTATTGCACAAGAAATATTGTTACATTATGGTTAATACTACTTTTAATTAGAGAACATTTTTCTAATCTTTACAGCAACCATATTTCACAGAACACATTGAAAAACAAGGCTGGCGCTGCTGGAAATGACCACAGAGAGGGATCCAATTCATATGTAATAAATCATGTAATTTCTCATATCTCTGTTTTAAACATTGACCTATAGGTAGTGGAAACACGGTCATCGAAGCAGTCAGAGTACTAAGAGATCATGGTGTTCAGGCTTCACATATCATCCTCCTGAGTCTTTTCTCCACTCCTCATGGTAAGGTGGCATTACACACAAACATTTAACTTGTTTTATTTTTGGTTATTCGACTTCAAAAGTCCCTGACTGTTCGGATTTGCTTCATTTTTGAAAGAAATGATGTCATGGTGGCGAACGGATATGATTTCTAGGTTTTTATGTGAAGTATTTGTTTCTGAGATATAGAGACACGTGTCCAAATTGTGTTGAGACATTGGGATGATTAGAACTAGATGCAGGACATTTTTAGGGATTATTCTTTTTTGTTCATTCTGCTGAGACCAAACATAAAGATGACTGGTTCTTTTGCCTTCAGAACTGCCTTAATTCTTTGTGGCATAGATTCAACAAGGTGCTGAAAACAATTCTCAGAGATGTTGGTCCATATTGACATGATAGCATCATGCAGTTGCTGCAGATTTGTTGGCTGCACATACGTGATGCGAATCACCAGTTTCACCACATCCCAAAGGTGCTTTATTGAATTTACATTTATAGCATTAAGCAGACACTCTTATCCAGAGCGATAAGAGTAGTAGTCCGTGTCTGTTCTTCTGTCTGTAGGGCTTAACTCAACAGCTGTAGATCTACTAAGATACTACTCGCTAAGTTACACACCATAACAAACCCTGCTGAACTTGTAAACCCAAAAGACAATAATGTATATGAGTAAACAATAGGCATGCATAGTAACAATAAATGCACAATAAATATGAAGCTACTTATTTTCCAAAATCCTCCTTGAAGAGGTGTGTTTTGAGTCACCGTTTGAAGACAGTGAGGGACTCAGCAGTTCTGATGACAAGAGGAAGTTCATTCCACCACTGGGGAGCCAGGACTGAAAAGAGTCTTGATGATCTTCCTCTTCTTTTGAGCATTGGAGGCTCAAGACGAGCAGTGGCTGATGCCCAGAGATGACGGGAAGTAACAAGTTGAGATCTGGTGACTGTGGAGGTCATTAGAGTACAGTGAACTCATTGTCATGTTCAAGAAACCAGTTTGAGATGATGCGAGCTTTGTGACATGGTGCATTATCCTGCTGGAAGTACACTGTGGTCATAAAAGGATGGACATGGTCAGCAACAATACTCAGGTAGGCTGTGGCATTTAAACAATGCTCAGTTGGTATTAAAGGGCTCAATGTGTGCTAAGAACTGGCAGGATGGATCCATGCTTCCATGTTGTTTACGCCAAATTCTGACCCCACCATCTGAATGTTGCAGCTGAAATTGAGACTCATCAGACCAGGCAGCATTTTTCCAATTTTGCATTGTGCAATTTTGGTGAGCCTGTGCAAATTGTAGCCTCAGTTTCCTGTTCTTAGTTGACAGGAGTGGCACCCAACTGCCGCTCACTGAATATCTTTTTCTTTTTCGAACCATTCTCTAAATTCTGTACGCTGTGTGTGAAAGCGCCAGTAGATCAGCACTTTCTGAAATACTCAGACCAGCCCTTCTGGCATCAACAACCATGCCACATTCAAAATCACTTAAATCCCCTTTCTTCCCCATTCTGATGCTTGGTTTGAACTTCAGGATTTTGTCATCACCACATCTGGATGCCTAAATGCATTAAATGCAGTTGCTGCAATGCGATTGGCTGATTAGCTATTTGTGTTAACAAGCAATTGAACAGCTGTACCTAATAAAATGGTCAGTCAGTGTATATTTGGTTCATGGTATCAAATATATGTGTGGAAAACAATTTTAATTGCTCGTAAATCATAAACCCTTATTACTATAACACACACCTTAGTTGCCCAAGAGCAGTGGAAGATGCAGGGGAAACCTCTCTTAAGAACGGCCCTTCTACTGTAAAGTTGAAGCTTAATTGTTCATAAGTACAGCATGATGATGATGATGATGATGATGACGATAGTGGTGTTTAAGCACATATTTAGGAGAATTCAGTCAGAAAATAAATGAATTATTCTCCCTACAGCCTCCATAATCACAGATTAAAAAACTAATCTGGCTGAATAAATCCCAGGAATGGCTTAGGCCAGATGAAATTTTAAAAAATTAGCCAGAGTTGCACATGTTGAAATTGGATCGGGCTCTGTTATTTGGTCAAGAGAGAAACTAAGGGATGCATCTTACTGAGATCCCATATTAACTACAGTACTCACAGATATGTGATACGCTTTACTGTGGAGATGCTGAAGGGTATTAAGCAAATCTGAGA
>JBBPDA010027571.1:25657-39746 GCA_037974385.1 Arnoldichthys spilopterus | reverse complement strand
CGCTGTTGGTAGCTGCCCGCTGCTCCACGTGTGCACGTGTGATGGGTTAAATGCAGAGGTCCCATTTCGTTGTGGTGGGTTTTGTCACAGAAAGCACGTTTTCCTGTTCGTGATATTCGGAAATACGCTACATGCTTAAAGCAGATCCCTGTTTGCTGCAGTAACAGCTTTCCCTCTTCTAGTAAGGCTTCCCACTAGAAACTTCCTTCCATTCAGCCACAGGATCCTTAGTGATGTGGGCCGATAAAGCCTTGCTCAGGTCTTGTGCTGCTGTGCTGTGTGCTTCAGCCTTGACACTTTCACCTTGAAACAACAGCACTTACGGTTGACCAGGGCAGCTCTGGCAGTGCAGGAATGAAGTGAGAGTGACTTGCCATTGTGAACACACCCCTTCACACACAACAAGATGTGACCTCTGCATTTAACCCATCCACACGTGCAGCAACAGGCAGCATCAACAGCCCCCAGGCATTAGTGTACTGGAGTGGTACCTTGCTCAAGGGAACCTTAGTGTTACGTGGGCCCCTAACCACAAGACCACCACTGTGATAAATTTGTTGGGGAAGATGACATCCTACGGCAGGCTCTTCAGAACGACCCGTTCTACTGCCAGTCTACGGGGGATGCACGGCGTGTAGCTGAATTAGCCAAACCCACCATGCAGCAGGGGATACTTTAGGCCATGCGTTGTACATCTGATGCGGTGCAGCCTACTTCTCCCGTGCGCTGTACCTCACAGCATCCTTTTCGTTCTTTATTTGATGAACACTATTGTTTCGGACACTCTAATCTTCCTGGAGTGCCATTTCGGCGTCTTTCGGGCCCTGGCGTCATCGAGAGGCCTGGCCACAACAAGCACCCATCTAGATTTTTTTCCCCCTCTTCTCCATCCTGTTCCCTTTTCTTCTCTTTCCTTTTCATGCATGGTGCAAATGGACTAACACTTTGCTCCCTGTCTTGCCCTTTTTTACTCCACCCCCCACCCCCACCCCTTCCTCGCGCACTCGTTTTTTTTTTTTTTCTTTCTTTCGCCTAGTTTATATGCAGATTATTTAGGATTGCTCTGCATTATTCATCCTTCGGGGGGTCTTGTGACATCCCGGCTTTTTGGGGCGCGAGTGCGATCGCGAGCGGCGGGGTCTCCATCCCAAGAAGCGCGCGCTATTATTCTGCGGCGGGCGGCGCTGATTACGCGCCTCGCGCGCTCCCTGCGCGCCGATAGTTACCGAGGGGGGTGGGGTGGGCAGAGTGGGGTGGTGGTGGTGGTGGGGGTGAGGAGGGGTGGGGTGGGGTAGGGAAGGACTCGAGAGCGCGTTTAATCACTTCAGTGGCACCGCGCGTCCTCGCCTCTCGAGAGCGCGCGAGCCGCCCGACGCTCCTCATCAAGGATCCAATCAGTTTAGCGCGCGGAGACGCACTTGGGCCGAGACGAGAAGCGATTTTCTGCCGCGGGGACGCTCGCGCCGTAAAGGGCAGACTCACTGCATATGCAAATTGGGAGAGAAAATTAACACCTTTTTTTGGTGTGTGTGGGGGGGGGGGGGCGCTCTGACACAGGCTCGCGATCGCGTGTCGGGCTGGCGCGAGATGGATCATTTGCTTTTCGATTGCATTATTGTTTTTTTTTTTTGGTCGATCTCGGCTGAAACCAAACGCTCCTTAACGAATTACGCACTTTAATCAGCGCCGTCTGTGTCACAGCGTCACTGAAGCATTGTGGGTAAAAGGGGCTGGAACAGTTACACCGGCCTTATCCACATACACAACTGCTGCAGGAGCCTGGACAGCACCAAGACACACACTGCCCTGAAATAAAGAGCATGAACAAAAGCAGCAAGCCCAGAAAAACTGGGGGCTGCTGTGGAACATCACAGCACATCCAGCAGGGCCACAGGGTCAACACTGCGTGGTGGTATTGACCAGAGGGAAGGGAAGACAACACTATTTGTTGAGTTTAGAGACCATTTTTTGTGTGCAAGGTCAGGGGGTTTAGACTAAAACATTTTTGGATGCTTTTGATGAGGGATGAAGATTTTTTTTTCAAAAAAGTTTATTTTTGTTGGGGGGGGCTATAATTTTAGTGGACCTTTAGGAGAATTATTTTGTTGAAAAAAATTTGTTGACGTTTAAAGATGAAATTGCTTTTTTGGCAGACGACAGAGACAAAGTTTAGTTTTTTAATTTAAAGATAATAGCTTTGTTGGCTGAAAGGGGGTCAAGATATGAGACAAGATATTTCATGGATGTTTGGAGACAATATTTTTTTGTTGACTAAGATGAAGATGAAAAATTTTCAGAGACTAATTTTTGTTCACGCGTGAAGATTTTTTTTTTAATTAACAGGGGTTGGAGATGAAAATGTGTGGTGACCTTTAAAGGTAAAGAAAATGATTGACAGGAGGTGGGGTAAAGACCAAAAAGTTCTGTTTATGTTTGAAGATGTTTTATTGACCGGCAGCTGAGATGAAAAATTGTTGTATAAATGTTGGATACACTTTTTTGGGGGTGGGGGTGGGGGGTGGTGGTGGTGATGCATCTGTTGTCAATTCATTTGTAGCCCACTTGCTCAAAACTGTTAGCCACGCCCCCAAACTGTCGTCGAGTGACAGCAACTTGGCCACATATAGTGAAAAGATTGCTACCATCGTTAGCGGAGGGTTTAGCAATTATTCTCACTTTTTCAGTAAAAATGAGCACAGTAAGCTTCATATAGATAATAACAATATTATTCAAATCATTTTTTTGTTTTCCTGCCAATAATTTTCTCACGAAAAATAAAATCGTATTCCCACATGTGCTCTACCACAGGTACCAATAATTCAAGCTGCCTTCCCACCTCTCCCTATCGCACATGGAGTGCACTCGTTGGCTGTACAAACCATTACTTCGCATTCTTTGTAGTGTAGTGCACTATATAGGAAGTGGAGAGCCATTTGGGACAGAGCCCATGAATGTTATAATTCTGATTTAGAGAAAATGCTCTTCGTGCAGCACAAGCCGGGGACGCGTTTGAGTTTGTTGCATTCAGAATCGTTGCGTTTACATTAAAGGCAGAATCTGGCTCGAGCCACACCGCCGTCGACTGCGACACTTCTCCTCCTTTCTTTTTTCCCCCCTTTGAGGTTTGGAGTGGTTAAACTGTCGCGTGCTCGCTGGTGATTACCAGCACGTACAGCTTTCACGTCCGCTACCATTTCCCGCCCTCGCCTTGATCCTAAGTGACTGAAGCACCAGAGACCCCCCCCCCCCCCCAAACTACCCCCCAACCCCCTCCATCTCGCTCTCGTCCCTTGAGGAAGACTGTAATCAGCGGCTCCAGAGCCCGAGGAGCGCGGAGTGTGCTATTCATCCGCTCTCAATACGCATGTGTAGGGCCTAATGGAAAGGGCGGCACCTGCCGTGGAAAGTGAAGCGGGTGTGTGAGGGATCAGCGTTAGCGTCATGGATTAGTTGGCCATTACCGCTGCCACAAAAATGGACAGGCCTCATGTGAGGTTACAGAGAATTGCAGCCCCAAAACAGTGGGGTCGCCATAGAATTGAGCTGAAACAGTGCTGACACCTGCAGCAACACCTACACGGATACTGGTCTTCAAGCAAGAACCGGGTGCCCAGCTCTGGTCCTGGAGATCCACCACCCTGGAGAGTTCAGCTCCAACAGTTCTGGCTCTTGTATTTAGACACTTGTGAGGGTCTTTTTTACCTGTATCAGGTGTGCTAGAATAGGGTTAGGCCTACCTCTGCAGGGTGGTTCATCTCCAGGAGTTGGGTAACCCCAGATATTATAAGAGATTTCACCAATTTCTGCAAAATGCAGTGGTTGAGATGTCATTCAGAGTGGTTTGGTGTGAAGTGGGTCATTGCAGCAAAACTTCGTTACAATGGTAGTAATAGGAACTAGGGGTCAAACGTGGTCAAATGTTACCATTTTATTTATGGGTTCAGTTCAGTTTTACTGATCATATGCAGGTTAATGCTGGGTCAACAGGACCATGAAATATGTTGGACGAGAACCAGTAAACTCAGCAGTGAGAACATGCAATACATGGAATGAGTATAAAAATACAAAAGGAGCAGATGAAGGGCTTAATACTCAAGGTGCACAGAGAAGAAAGGAATGTATATGAATGAGCACATTACAGCATGAATGCAGTTCTCCATAGTGTGAGGTATAGGAAATTAAGTAAAGTGCAGTATATGAAAAGTGACCAATGCATTCAACAATATTGCACATTGTGTTTTTGTAAAACTTACATGTCTCCTGAGTTTTTAGGAGATTGATTATTTATTTATTTGTATTTTTTAAATTAAATTAAATTTAATTTTGTGCCATCATCCACAAATGCAATAAAACAAAATAAAATAAATTACTTCATATCAGGGAGCTTTAAGAGGAATTAAATGCATCAGACGTCTGGTTCCATTCACCACCAGAGTGAACCATTCCGCTTGGGCGAGTTTCTCTAGAATGGGGAAATGCAACATTTCCTATAATAATGTCAATAATTATGTAGTTAGGAATGCATCAAAGCACTGGTGGAGCTGTGCCTTTCTCATACTGTTTTCATAGGAGTTTGCCATGTCAGATTCAGCAAACACACGCTATGAATGTAACAGACGTTAATCTCAATAATGACTAACTTGAAATAACACCTTGAAATGAATTCCATACTGTTTCTTCTCAATGCACTGATGAGTGAGACCAAATGTGTGATGATATTAATCAACAGCGCCCTCTATGGGTGACATATTGTGGTGGGTGACAGTGTTCAGTGTAATACTGGTCCAGAGCCTTAATTATATATACAATATACAGTGGTATATAATATATAGTGTACGAGAAGTCACTGCTGTCAGAAGGGATCATTGAGACTGGTAGGTACATTTCTAATGGCATGAATGTATTTAACATACAACATGGCCTAAACGTTTTTTGGAGAACATGCAAAGGTTTCTGCACCTGCCTCTGAACAGGAGCTGTGTTTAGTTCAGTCTGAGTTTATCTGTATAGCCCTTTTTATAATAAACAAGGTCCCAAGGCTGCTTTCCAGGGATCCGGCCCCTAACGAGCAACTATATGGATCAGTTCACATAAAATAGATCAACAGGATCGGATCGTGGTCTTGAGAATGGGTTCATCAATCAGAGCTGTCTTGATCTGATGTCACCCCGAGGGCCCAGGAAAGTGTTATTAATACCCTTTTAGCCACAGTTTCAATATATAGCACTATTATCTCAGTTTGCTACTTTGTCCATATCAAGTAGCCCTAGCTTGACAGTAACCTCAGTAGGCCAAGAGCATGGCAGCTGGCCCTGTCTGGTCAAATGCTTCCAGTTCTCTCACTATCCAGTGTTGCTCCCGCCAACAGTTAAAAGGCTTTGACAAAAAACGGGCTGTTACGCACAAAATAATGCATGATAACCTCCGCGAAGAAGTATCATTTGGCGTACAAACGCACGGAGTGGACAGGAAGTGTGCTAATCTGAAACCTGATGCGAGAGGAAGGAAGGGCTCAGGAAGCGGCCTTCAGAGCTTTCACCAATCATATTCATCACAGGGCCCAGGCCCAGACTCATTAAGCTGCAGCGCTGCACTTAACTAAACATCTTTTCCATAAAATAAATGCTTCCAGGTTACCCTCGGCACAGGTCGCGCTCGCATCTGATCTCAATTAGCCCTAGCGCGCAAAATGGCTGAGGCTGGAGCGCCAGCGACGGAGAGGACGCTGGATGACTCTCCAAGCTGCTGGTTTACACCAATCTGATGCTGGCTTCGCTGGGTCTCCTAGGGTCATTAATGAAAATCTGTTGCACTCACTTTGAGCCACTGAGCAATCAGAAAAACAATGGTAATGAAAGCTTATCTACACAAACTAGCCTCACACACTTGTCTCATGTGGCTTCCGGCATGGTATGCTCTGTAAAAACGTTGTGTAGGTGAAAGTAGTTGTAGCAAACACACCGAAGCCTGAAATTACTTCATGCTTTTGTTCATACTTGTCAGAAACCACATAAGAAGCTAGTAGTACAGCTTGATACAGTTTCAGGCGATTTAGGCCATTTAGTGTCCTGCTCATTCAACCACATTTGAAATCAGAGGCCAACGGCTCAAATGAAACATTTCTGCCTGTCTGGATTTTGTGAGGGTGAAGTGGTCCACATGATCTCTCAGTCAGCTGGTTCTTAGTGATGCCAGCCAGTGAGGCTCAGTGAGGAGAGCAGCCTGTGTTAGATATGCACACCAAGCATCATGTTAAGGAGTTGGCCGTGGGGGTGGGTCCCATTGAATAATTGCTTCCTGATGTGTTCTTTCCCTTGGAATATTAATTGCATGCTGATTGAAATCTTTTTAGGGTCCCGGGGTTGAAGCTATGAGAGGAAGAGAGGCCTAGTGCATTGAGGAGAGTGTCCCATTTGATGATGGGTTTAACTGTCATTACGGAGAGGATCTGACGTTTGGTTTGAAGTCTGAGAAGAAGCGAGGAGGCTTTTCTGTTTGAACACACTTAAAACGCAGTTTAAAACGTGAGCGTAGCTGTTACTAGAAAGTTTTACATGGTGGCTCGAAGTTTTGGCAGCATTTCCCAGATTAATAAGACCCTCGGCATGTAATTTTTTTTCGCAGGTCAGGAACAAGAAGAGAAAGAAAAAGAACAAAACAAGCGGAGAGCTGCAGAGCATATGTTTTTTGTTCACCCGGAGGCCTCGAAGACACATTCTGTTTGGAAGGGATGCCAAAACAGAACAGAGGGAGAGTTCTCATTATTTGTTTGTCTCAGTCTCATGCAATCCCTCTCCCTTTCTGTATGAACACTTACACGCCACTCATCTCCACTTACAATGTCTTGCAACAGTTGTTTTCCATTGCAGCTTCACTGTAACACCCTACTATGGCTCTTTAAGGGCAGAGTTTAGGCCAGGTTTAGGACATCCACTCAATGTGGTTATTAAAGTGATAGTTTGGCCCCAAAGTCAAACAGACCCAGTTTTTCTTCTTACACCAAAAGTCTTTATTTAATATTTTCCCCAGAAACCACATATCTTGACAAATGTTGCATGGAGGAATAAGGAGTAAACATTTACATTTGGACTTTCCCCCAATCCCCAGGTCTCATCCTCCCTAGTCCCACAAAAAAAGCAGTATTTCCAATATCAGTGGGTTAATGATTAAGCACTGCGGGGCCTTTTAGGAAATCCTTGTAATATGGAAAACAGAGTAAGCCTGACGTTTTCTAAGTAAAGGGTCCAGACAATGTAGAAGACGTCTACTGGAGATTATAGGAAACATGAAACCTATTCACTGGGGAAACGCTCCATTTTTAAACTGTGCCACAACTTTTTGTTGTAGCAAAAAATTCTAAAGAATCAAGATATCAAATATTCTTTCTAGGGCCAAAGGTCGGTAGCTTGAATACCCTCCTGTGATTGCTATTTATGTAATTTGTAAATCAAGCATACTAGTTAGCATAATGTCTAATCCAGCTGAAGTAATCAGTTTTAAAGGCAAAGGCTGTGGAAGAGGCACATCCCCAGCCAGGACACACTGGAACCTTGAGTCTGCATGTTTCTGCTAGGAGGTCCAGTTTCTTCCCACAGTCCAAACATGTGTGTCAGGTAGACTGGAGGTGCTAATTCAATCAATCACTTTTCATACAAACACATTGTAACGCAAAGTGATTTACATAATGAAAGCAATAACAACTATTGCCCCTCCTCCCTCTGCCACCTAAATAGGTAGTAAATAAATAATAATAAAAAATTGTCATTGAATAAAACTTAATAAAAATAAATTAGAAAATTAATTTATGGGTGGAATGGGATCTGTAAATTAGCTTGATTAGATGACGAATTAAATTAAATGATGTTAAATTAGCTATTATGCTAACTAGCATGGCTATCCACCTTCTTTTTCTGCCACTTTTAGAAAAACTAGAAAAACTGACAAGGTCACACATGTAAGATTGTAAAAGGAAGGTTTTATTCATTTACTGCATTAAGGCTAGCAGGTCTAATTTACTCAGCTTGAGTTTTGAGTCGCTTTTTGTCATGTTTCTGAGTCAAGTCTATCTAAAAAGAATGTTATATAATATAATACTGGGGGCCCAATATTGAGCAGCTGATCAACTACTTTTCATGTGGGCTATGAGGAAAACTGTGTATATTTTACCTTTGGTTTAACCATCACTTTAACTTATGAGTTGAATCAGGTGTGCAAGGAAATCACCAAGCTGTGCTGGACCTCCATGAGCACAGTATGAGACCCCGAAGTTAACATCTTTGTTAAAAAATGCACTGGCATCTCCAAAGTTGCTCCCCATCTTCAGAGTGTGGACATGACTCCACCAAGTGGTCATCTGTGGTCCTACAAAGTCTGTAGCTGCTGAAGAATATGGCTGCACATTTATTTGTCATGTGTCCAAATGGGCATATCTTTGCATTTGGCATGGGTGCATGTCTGATTACACGACCAGTGCCATGATTCTTCCAGACATAAAGCTTAAAGTCCTGGCAAATCCTCAGGAACCTCAAAGTCCTCTCTTACGTCTTCGGGAAATCTCAGGTTCCAGAATGAATCCCTGAATAGTTGTAATGGCCTGCACTCGTAGGTCTTATTTCTGCGTAAGACCAGCTTCACTATTTTCCACTTTCTTCAAGAGTTTTGCACTAGAAGATAAATGATTGGAAAGTAAAAATCCCCTGAATTGTGTTTGCTGTGGATTCAGTGAAGTCGAAAAATGACAATAACAAGTGTTAATCAGAGCTGATCTCTACATGTACTGAGTTAAACCTATGGGCACCTAAAGCATTAATGCTATTTCCAGAGCAAAGAGACTAAAAATGACCCATATTAGACATATTACATGTCTAATAAAAGTCAACAGAGAGACACGAACAATACAATATCACTTACACAGTTTTCACAAAGATTCTGTTAATGTACCAATGTTTTGGATTTGGTCTTGAGCAAGAACAGAATCCACACACACTCTAGAGCACACTGATGAACATTTAGTGCTGGCATATTTGTGCAAAATAATGAATTATTATGATTAATTTGAATAAAATCTTTAAGTACCTTTCTCAAGAACTAATTTAAGAAAAAAAAACCTTCTGAAGATATTGGTGAACGAGGCCCATTGCTCTTGTAGGATAGGCAACAAAGAAACTACATCAGCAGAACAATGGCCCCACATTTTTTAAAAAAGAAGAAAAAAGGTCAAAAGTATGATACATGAATAAAAGCCCTGATGATTTATGAACAATAAAGGCAAATAATAAAATAAGATAGTGGCTGGACTGATGATTAGATTTGCTATGCAGTTTATTCAGTTACTATACACTGAGTGTTGTTTTCAGAGGTATGGCAGAAAATGAGGCAGAACTGTTCACACTTGTGGTAAATGGAACCAGACATCAGAAGCCTGAAGCCTGAGATATTGTTTTATCATAGTTTTATAAAGGTATTGGCCTATAATGCAGCTTTATAATACCTAGTTGAACAAGGTGTTGTAAAGAAAAACAGCAACCAGAAAAAATTCCCACTGTATACTACTATATTTTAATACGATTACTGTCATCAACATACCATATAAAACACAGGCAACATGTAGGTTCACTGGGTTTTGGTATTTGAGAAAATGGCTACATTCAGGGGTTTAAAAGACAAAAACTCCCCAAAGAAATCATATTTTTATAAATTTGACTATTTTACCATGATCATCATTACATATTGCCAATGTCAATATGAGTTGTCAAAGGAAATTGTCCAACATGACTTAAATTAACTAACAATAAAAGCTAAAAATGTTTTTGGCTTCTCTGCACTGTGTTTAGTGGTGGTTTTGGATAGTACATAAAGTGAGTTTTCACATCAAGCCACTGTAGATTATGTTTTACATATCAGTGTCTAAAATCTGCAGACATACAGAAAAATCTTTGAAATTCATCCATAAGAAAAATGGTCTTCAAAGAATCATCTAGTAAAAGGTTCTTAAGAAACATACAAGTCCTTTTTCCAGAGCCTTGCTCTAAGAACCCTGAAGGTATAAATGAATGTGCTCTATTTGCACTGGAGGTACAAAATGATGTTCTGATGTTTGCACAGAGCAAAGAGCATCATTACCTTCTCATAGAGATGTTAATTTTGAGAAAGAACCACGTGTACACACAGTCTTGCTCTTTCCCTCTCTAATTTCCTCTTGGTCAACAGAGATGGATGGGAGCCTGTTGTTCTTTGTCACGTTTGGTGCTGTGGTGTGGCTTGTTGTGGCTCTGTATCTGGTCGTGTGTACCTATCTGCTGTGCAGTTTCTGCCAGAGGAGCCAGGACGAGGTGGAAAACTCCGGAACTGAAGTGGGAGATGTTGTGTAGCTGATGTAACTCAAGAGTGCTGGGTGTCATGTGGATTTCTCTTTAGACAAAAGGCAAGTGGTGATTACATTTTTCAGTGCTGTCTGTGTTCAGTCCTCCAGGAAGATAGCAAAGTTTAAAGTTTAAGAAAGAGCTTTCAACCACTTATGGAAAGATTAGGTACAGATTAGGACACTGGTCCAAGCCTGAGAAGCTTTTCGTTAGATCATTTAATAAAGTTTATGCCAGTGTTTCCTAATGTTGGCCTTGGAGGCCCCCGGTCCAGCACATTTTAGTGCTTTCTCTGTCTAGAGATGCTTTTTGGCATTGCAAGTGGGAATGCTGAAGTGATATAAGCTGGCTGATGTCTAGGACAGTGACTGGTTAGGTGAAGATGGAGGACGCCATGATTGGCTTTCTTAAATGCATCAAAATCTCGCTGTATTTCCTGTTGCATAATAATGTGTCCAGCCATTTGTTCATGTCTTTTCCTTGATTTTAGTTAAAGAGCTATTGTTTATATGGCTAATGCATCACATAGTTTAAAAGTCACTGTACACTTTGGTCTAGCTGGACCCTGGAGCAAAAATGTTCCTCAAAACACCATCATCATTGCCAGTTCCTACAGTGTCAACACACTGAAAAAGGGGGAAATTCTTCCAACAGCTCTAAGAACTATGAAAAGTTCCTCCTGGTAGAGAAAGCGCTGCACACTAACTTCAACCCAGAAAAGACTTGCTTATTGATTGGTTGGTTGGATCAGTTTGGAAGTGTGCAAAAACTCTAAAATGTGCAGAGCATAGTTCCCTTCAGGTCCAGGTTTGGGTCTACACGCTTGAAACAAATGGGGACAAAGGAATTCTTTGGTACAGAGGCCAACTTACTTTTGGCAGAACAAGTTATGGCCACCAAATAAGGCATGGAAACCATTTACTTATCCTTTTTCCAGAAAATAGTAAATCAGGCCATGATTTAACAGTCACAACTTAATTTTTCACAAAGAAATGTGACCTCTGCATTTAACCCATCACACGTGCACACGTAGAAGCGGGCAGCTATCAACAGCGCCCGGGGAGCAGTGTAGTGGGATGGTACCTTGCTCAAGGGAACCTCAGTAGTGCCTGGGCCGCGTCCTAACCACTAGGCCACCACTGTCCACTTCTCTCCACTAAAGTTCTATACCAGTTAAAGGTTTCTTTAAGAATCCTACAATGTGTAAAAAATATGTAAACTGATCCCTATGAAAAGTCTTAGCTACATTTAAATACATGAATGACTGATAGGATACATGCAGGGGCCTTGTTGGACTAAATAGTGCCCATATAAATAATTTATTCAGATTTTCTACTATTTCACCATCATCAACACGGCATACAAACACCCAAAAAGTCAATGGAGCTTTACTGATAGTTGTTTTGGATAGTTAATAAAATATCAATATCTGTGCTGAAGACATCATGACATCTAGTTTCATCCTCCACTACTACAAAGAGTGTTTTTTCTACAGTCTCAAAATTTAGAGAGGCATACATTTTGAAAAACTTGGAATTTCCCTTAAAGGCTGTGATTTGTGCAGTTCTCGACTGCACGGAGTCCTGCACTACTTCTGCACTCATGTGTTGATTTAAATGTAGTGTTTAATTCACATCATAATCATAATCACAGTCATAAATTGAGGGTAACACGCTGGACCACGTCTGGTTAATGTTCTTTCTTCTTGTTTGGTGTTACTATTTTATGGCTTTTATTTCTGCAGGCGGCTCATGCCAACATGTCATTCGCTATCTTTCTTATCTGGAAAGGAAATTAAGATATCATGCTTATCTTTCAATTTGTTGAAATTTAAGCTTCATAATTAAATTGACTGAATCATGAACGGCCATAACCATCCTGTTAATGGAGAATAACTGAAAGGGGTTTAATAATCTCTGCATATAGGAGCTGCATGGCCTGATTGTATGAACTGGCTGCATTTGAAATGCTGTAAAAATTGTCATGTCTGTCCAAAAAATAATTTTTTTATTCCACTAATAATTTTAGTCCACTAATGTAATTTATTCTGTTTAAATAAATATTTTAAATGAAAGAAAGCAAAGTAAAACTTCAAAAACACTTCAGCAACATTTGGGCTAGTGGTATCTTAGTGGTTAGCGACTTAGTCATTGCAGGTTCAATTCTAGGCCCAGGTGCCACTGAGGTACTCTTGAGCAAGGTACCATCCTGCTACTCTGATCCCTGGGCCCTATTGATTGCCACCGATTGCCCCATGTGTTAAATGCAGAGTTCACATTTCGTTGTGGTGTACTTTGTGTAATGGGGTGTGTTTACAATGAAAACAATGATTATTTTCATTATTTCTTGCACATTTTCATGATTCAGTCTATTTAATTGCAAGGTGGAAATTACAATTTAATTTAAATTAATATTTTAAAATACAAAATTTGCTAAATAAAATTCTAAACATTCAATGTAAAATTTTAGAGTAGGAGAGAAAAATGACATTTTGTATCATTTCAAACCTCAAAAACACAGTAGCCCAGCTTCCATCACTTCTCTTTTATTTCAAATCCAGGAGGCTGAAGCACTGGTCTAAGATTTACTGATTAGTGTATAGATCTAGGCTGCTTCACCATTTCAGCGTGCACTGATTGCCAAACTTTTTATTACACATGTAATGATGGAGGCCCAGTGTGAGTGGAGCCACATTCCTGAGCTCATTTCCTGCACTGGGTGGGCGTTCTCACTGCGTACAGCCCAGCTCAGGAAACGGGGCTGAAAGGAAGCTAAAGGAGGCAGCTGTCGAACCGAGGTAAAGTTTGGCTGTTTAATCCTGGAATAAACCAAAGACAACAACAGAAATGCGATTCAGTATAGTCGCTTTTTGGAACTTTAGGGTCCACCTTAAACGGCGTGACACTTAGGGCAGCAGAATGGAGCAGCCGCGCCTTTTAAGGTGGAACGTAAAAATTCGAATTGGGAGCTGACGGACAAGGAGATAACTTCACCCCTCGTGATAATATCAGCTTTGTGGACCCCAGCCTTGTCCTGCGTTGTTCAAAAAACAGTGGTTTAGCTTTTTTAGATTAGTTTCATTTTTCTTTTTCCCTGCCGGATGATACAGTGGTGTAGAAACTATTTTCCTGTATTTTCTGATTGCTTCCCTCCTCCATTGGTGTTGTGTGTTGATTTAGTTGATTTTACTGAGCAGTAAGACTCTGCAGTGACGTGGCCTTATTGCTATGTGCAGAATGTGCAACGCTGCAGCTTGTTTGAATAGGGAGTAACCACTGTGGTCAGGTTGTGGCTAGCCACTCTATTGTCCAGTGTGTAAAAAAAGCCTGATCTAAACAGCTGAATGATGCACTTACCTTAAATATTTTTTAAAATTGAAATGTCAGTTGTAGCGCCGCTAATAAACGAAATTTGGTGTACTGCCAAACCAGGTGGTCATGATGCAGGGTGTCATTTTGTGAAGTTCCCATCTTTACGTCACAAGATATTGGCTGGTGAAGCAAAAGAGTTTTGCATCGCTGTTGATCACTAGATGGCGCTCGTCCACACATTCATAATGAACTAAAGTCACGTGCCTCCCAGAGGCCAGCTTGCCATACAAAGCAATTTTTGGCCAAATTGTGGTCGAGCTATTGGGGAAAACGTGCTTTGTGCCTACATTAATGTTGCTAGCATTAGATATAAACATGCAAGAGGTCACATTTCGTTGTGGTGCTTGAGTGTGTTCA
>JBBPDA010027571.1:0-25557 GCA_037974385.1 Arnoldichthys spilopterus | reverse complement strand
TGCCTACATTAATGTTGCTAGCATTAGATATAAACATGCAAGAGGTCACATTTCGTTGTGGTGCTTGAGTGTGTTCATAATGACAAACTGTCCCTCTCACTTTCACTTCATGTTGAATGATTAGTTCCGGATGACAGACTCCACTCCCAACTAATCCCAGGTGGATTGGGTGAAACTCCGTCACACCAGAGAACAAAGTTTCCCTTTCCACAACCCAGCCTGACTCATTCTACTGGGGTGTGCTTCTCTAAGGAGCTTATACAAGCCATGTGTGAACAACTGAATGTCTGTTAGCACTGGGTGGACCTAAACGTAACTTAATGCATACATAGAAAGGTGTCTACAGACTTTTGCACATATACTGTGTAAAAGAAAGGCACCGGATGACAAACCTCTGATATCTGAATGCAGGGTTGACCCAGCGAAACACGCCAGAATGTCTTCTGTGTGGGTGAGTATGATTCTTACAGAAATCGTTCTCGAAAATGTTAAACGCTGCCAGAAGCTGAACAAAACAATGATGGCCCTTATGTTTCAGGATGATCTGGACCTTCTTCTGGATTCACCAGACTCATTAACAGTTCCTGTAAGTATATAAGTCTTATGCTCTTCTTACTTACGGATCAGCCATTACATTAACACCACTGACAAGTAAGGTGAATATCATTGACTATGTACTTATTTCATTACAATGGCACCTGTCAGGGGAGTGGAAAGCAAACAAACAGTCAGTTCTAGAAGCTGATGTGCTGGAGGCAGGAAAAATGAGTGAGCGCAAGGATCTGAGCCCCTTTAACGAGAGTCTTATTGTGATGCCTAGACGACTGAGTCAGAGCATCTCCAAAACAGCAGGTCTTGTGAAGTGATCCAAGTAGTACAGTAGTTAGCACCTACCAAAAGCGATCCAAGGAAGGACGACTGGTGAATGGGCGACAGGGTCATGGGCACACAAGGCTCACTGATGCTTGTGTGGGCGAATCCCACAGAAGAGCTACTGTGGTTTAAGACGTGAATGCTGACTCTGACAGTAAGGGATCAGAACACACAGTGCACCACAGTCATCACAGTCAGAGGCTTGTTGGCTACATGAGGGACCTACTCAATATTAGGGAGGTGGTGTTTGTTATGACTGATCTGTGTGTAAGCATGGTTTAGTTTTTTTATAATGCGGTATCAATGTCCTGTTTGTCTCTTACAGTCCAGCACCAAAGGCACTGTTAAAGAAAAGCCAGGTTTTAACCCAGCTGAAGATGCTGCTGCTTTGAGGAAGGCCATAGAAGGCCTAGGTGAGGCACTGACGTGGTGTGATTTGCAGCTACTTAATAAGTAAACTTACACAGCACCCATACCAGCGCTCAGGTGAAGAATACCCACATTGTTTCACTGCGGTGACTGACTGTGGGTGGTGTTATCGTAAAGCCTGTGTGTGTGTGTGTGTGTGTGTGTGTGTGGTGTGGCATTATCAGGAACCACTGAGAAGACTCTGATTGACATTCTGACTCAGAGAAGCAATGCCCAGCGACAGCTCATCTGCAAAGCTTACCAGCAAGCAACTGGAAGGGTAAACCATGCTATTCCTGCTGTCCCTCTCTTCTCCCTATAAGCACACACTTTGAATTGTTTATACTGGATGTTTTTAGTGTCCAAATCTAGTGTACATTTTTAGTCTTGGTGTTAAAAGCCTTGGTGTTATTTTAGATTTGACTTGAGCTTCAGGTCCCACGTTAACAAGGTGACAAACCGTCCTTTATCCACCTTAGAAACATAACTATCATACCAGCATTTACACATCAAAAAGATGCTGAAAAACTGATTCAAGCTTTTATTTCAAGCAGACTTGAGGAGAGAGCTCAACAACTAGGAGGAGAGAGTACATCAGCCCAGTTTTAGCTGCTCTGCACTGGCTTCCTGTAACATTTACAATTGCTCCTCCCCCTTATACTAAGCCCTGAATGGTTATATTGAGTTATAATGAGTTATATTGCAAACTGCCTTGTTAACCAGTTGCCTCAGAGAAAACTATGCTCATCAACAGACGTTCTATTGAAAGTTGGTAACGGGCAAAAGAAAATCGTTCCTATATCGATTATGCCCCAAAACTGTAAAACACACTGGCTATAGAGACCAGGGAAGCTCACTCACTAAAAATGTATAACACAAAGCTTAAAATGTATCTTTCAGTTTTATTTATTTATTCATTTATTTATATATTAATATCAGCTATTTATTGATTGATTTTTATCATTTTATGCTTTTACTGTCACAATAGTGGGGTGTTAGGAAGCGGGTGGCTATATTTAAAGGGTTTTATTTAAACAAAATTAAAGAACAACTAAGAAACATATAAACTCAAACAAAACGGGAACATAAGGAACTAAGAAACAGAAATGCGGCAGGTTGACATCGCCAAAACTAGGGAACATACAACAAAGCTAAAGTACATACAGCAAGACTAAGGTGCTCACGACAAATAACCAACACAAGAGACTAAATAGTAAACACAAACAAGGGACACCTGACACAGGGAGGAGACGGGAAACGAGGGACAGGCGTGGCTAACATAGACACGAGACAGGGAAGCACATGGAAAACCAAAACAAACACAGACAAACACACATGACTTGGGCAGTGGAGGCTTAGTGGTTAGGACATTGTCCTTGGGACCTCAAGGTCGCAGGTTCAAGTCCCGGTCCAGGCACTACTGAGCAAGGTACCGTCCCGTACGCTGCTCCACGCCTTGGAAGTCGCTTTGGATAAAAGCGTCAGCCATATGAATAAATAAAAATTTACATATAATTGAACTAGTAGTTAAAGTACACTGTGCAGTAGGTTAAACATAACAGAACTCGAAAGGACAAGACAACCTCACATCTACCATTTATTTAACCTCTACCTCTTTCATTTTGTAATGTATTCAGTGTTAAGCACTTTGAGTCACATTTCATGCATGAAAGACACCATACAAATATAATATTGAAAGTATTAAAGTGCTTCTTTAGGTTGGAACCAAAGCTGAGAGGCTAATGTTGCTATCAAACACTAGAGCTCAATAGTCACCCAAACAGCCCGTGCGGTTTCTGTTAATATATCAACAAAACATCCTTCGACCTGCTCTTACCACCCTTACCACATCCTTCACTGACTTTCTCTGAGCCTAAAACCACATCCACATGTCTGAATATCTTTAATGGGGATGTGGATGTGGTGTGAGCAAGTTAAAACATATTTTTACAGAAACAATTTAAGCTTTTTTGGTGACTACTTTTTAAGGCTGCCTTCTTATGTTTAGCAATGTAAGACTTATAGCTACAGACTTCAAATACATTTTGGCTCATCAACTACATGTAGGCCAAGTGGAAAATTGTGTACATTTTGTAAGTTGGAGGACTGGTTTGGATGCACGGTTCCTTGATGAGAACTTTTTGTGCACTATTGAATGGCAGAGTCTTGCTGATGACCTGAAGGGGGACACTCGAGGAGACTTTGAGCACATCCTGGTGGCTCTGATCACACCCCCTGCTGAGTATGACTGCAAGGAAATTATACGTGCGATTAAAGTAAAGACTTTAACACACATACACCCCTTAAATGTCATCATGTGTTCTTTTTGACATGTATTATAACTGCATTATGTGAAAATATTTAATATATATAGTCTTTCTTGCTTTTTAAAAATCTAAACCTTTACACTGATAATTGGCCCAAAACATTTTTGATCTGTTCTCATTGAGTGACTATGTTGTTAAAAGTCCTTTTCTACCAACGCAGGGAGCTGGAACAACAGAAATCACTCTGACCGAGATATTTGCATCCCGATCGAACTATCAGATCAAGGCTCTGTCGGATGCGTATTTGGCTGGTTTGTGTTTTTAATCCTGTTTTTGGTTTGTTGGTCTTTTTACAGATCATTGACCGTATGAAATGCTGAATTTGTGTTAATTGTGGTCTTTGTTCAGAAACTGGGAGGTCTTTAATTCATGACCTGAAGTCTGAGGTGTCTGGGGACTATGGGAAAACTGTGCTAATCCTAGCTGAGGTTGGTGCAGGCAATGATCCTTTTGCTTCAGAATCTAATTTGTAATTCAGTGTCGCTGTCGGACAAAAACCTTGTATCTCCAAAATGGCAACTTTACAAGAAAAGCACAAAACGTATAACTTTAAAACTCCATTTACATATGTGAAATCTAACAGTGTAAATGTCCTGGTGTAACAATATATATATATAATGTTAGAAAATCAGAGATACAAGGTTTTGTTCTAACAGCAACGAAATCAGATACAAACCTTTGTCTGTGCAGGTAAAAATGAGTGATTCCAGTTCCTCACTTTGCTTAACCTACAGGGCAAGAGGGACGAGAGTAAAACTGTGGATGCTGCGAAAGCTAAAGCGGATGCTAAGGTGAGGTGCAATAAGAAGTATAAGGATTGCGGTGGGCTTAAGGCTTCATGTATTTTAGCAAAAAAGAGCAGCTACAGATTTGAAATGAACTATCAAAAATAGTGTGCAATGATTTTTAATCAACATTCCACATCCTGTACCGCACTAAAGTCATAAAAGAGGACTAATAATGCTGTGTTTGCAATTAAACAAGAAAATGAGGGAATTGTTTGGGAGGAAATATTTCTACTGTATAGTCCATTAGTGTGTTTAGTGTCCAACTTTTCATCTGCAGTTTAGTGCTATAGCTTAGAGCTAATGTGGGTAACAGACACCACAAGTCAGTAGTCACCCAAATTGTTTCCTTAAAATACTTCCTCAAAACTTTTATAAACCCACTCAAACCACATTCAGCTCCTTTTAAGGTGGCGCAGACTTCTGGTTATGGTTAGGACACAGTATGACTTACTCTGAGCTGTTAAAATGGACCAAACAGCTAATTCAGATGGCACTGGGCCTGGTATTCACAAAGCTGTCTTGCTAGGTCATTGTTGCAAAAACTGACTCTGGATCATCACTTATACTCCTGAAGTGGTTTACGAGAACGGACCCTGCTGTCCTAAAATGCTGCCTGTAGCATTTAGCTAAACTGCAAAGGTTTGTTCAGTTTTTTAGGTGTAAAGTAATCATGTTGCATCCTAATCTACATCCACAAGTCTGCTTCACCTTAATGTTGAGCCGGAGGCAGGTGAAGTTTTGAAGATGGATTTATGGAGAAGATTTGGGTGACTATTGACTTCTAGTGTTTGTTAGCAACATTAGTGTCATAGCTCTGGTTTAGCTATTCCAGTAGTATGTGTTTTATGTTGGTACAGTTAAAAATCATGATTTTTGCTACGTATTTTCACCTAACGCAACTATGTATCATTTCATGTGCTGGACAGGTGCTGTATGAAGCTGGAGAGAAGAGATGGGGGACGGATGAAAGCAAGTTCATTGAGATCCTGTGCCACAGGAGTGTTCCTCAGCTCAGACAGAGTAAGAGCCAGACCCAATACTGACTGTACTCAAATTATGTAGATCATGCACAGAAGCTGCATATTAATGATCTGTTCTGGTCAAATGCTTTTGCTTATCTTAAAGGCCTTGTAGAGTGAGGCAATTCTTTTATATTTAATGTATAAATGTATAAGACTCTTTATTTCCATTTGTTTCATGTTATCAGAAACTAATTTGCAGTTAAAAGGGCAAAAATATAATATTGCGATTTTTCACACTACACAATTTGACACGGTATGTCATTTTCTGATATCCATTAAACTGTAACAGTCAAAAAAGTGCCACATTACAAAATATACTGCCAGCACATTAAACACACTGTACTGAAACACACTTAAGCACCTATGAAGCTACACAGATCAGCCATAACACTATGACCACCTGCCTAATAATGAGTAGGTCCCTCCTGCAGCTGAAACCGCTCTGACTGGTGCACTGTGTGTTCTGACCCCTTTCTATCTGAGTCGGCATCACTTTTTACACCACTGTAGCTTTTCTGTGAGATCAGACCAGACGGGCTAGCCTCCACTCCCCGTATGCCCCTCATGCCACCCTGTTGCCAATTCACCAGTGGTACTAACTACTCCACACCTGGAACAATCCACAAGACCTGCCGTTTTGGAGATGCTCTGCACTGTTCACTTGCTGCCTAACATATCCCACCTGTTATTCACTTGACCTGTCGGTGGTGTTAATGTTATGGCCGACCAGTGTATCCTCTGAAATGCTGTGATGTTTTTTTTTGTTTTTTTTATAAAATCATTAATGTGGTCATGTGGCTCTCTTTTGGCACACCACAGTGCGAGCAAGAAAGAAAGAAAACTTTAGAAAAAAATCGGCGTTGCCATCCTCCATGATTACAGTTCCTGTTTTATTGCTTGATTTTCAAAGCCCTGGTGGAATACAAGAATCTGACTGGGAAGACCCTACAGCAGAGCATCGAGAGTGAGATGTCTGGGAAATTAGAGAACATACTGGTAGCCATCGGTAAGATGAGCATCTTAAGGCTTTGCTCTCCCTTAAGAATTAATTTTAGCAATTATTTTCCATTTATACCATTTTCACCTGACTTCAATGCATGGCCTTGCAGTGAAATGTGTGAAGAGTGTTCCAGCGTATCTGGCCGAGCGCCTTCATGACAGTATGAAGGTAAGCAAAGCATACACAGTCAACATGTCTCAGCATGTAGCACAATACACTCTGAACTGAAAGGCTATATCAGTTTGCCTTGGTTTGGGATGGGGGTCATCTGCTAAGCTGACTGTGGTCACTAGAGGGCAGCACAGAGCTCTCCCATAGTAATTGATTGCAACCAGCATCACCTGTCTTACTTAAGTGGAACTCTCTCAGCTCTTACTCACTCTTGAGTGCTGGTGGTAAGACCAGTGGATAATTTGGGAAAACTCTTGAGTTTATCTCTCGAATTTCTTTTCTTTTTTTTGATCTGCCTTTCTCTGCTCAGGTCAAGCCCCTTCAAGCTTGTCTCATGGAGTTCTCAGTCCTTATTACTTTGATAAATATTTTAGTTGTTTTGTATTGAGTGTGTAGATATGATTCCATTTGTATTCTTCTTTTGTCCTTGTTCTTATTAATATAAAACCACACAATTTTTGCAGCCATGTAAAGTAATAATGTTTTGGGTTGATTGAAAAAACCCATGTGAGATCCATTGAGATTCTTCTAGTTTTGTCAGCAGAAGATCATTTGATTTAATGACTGGTTAGATAAACTAGGTCCTGGATTAAACTAGGTCCTGGATGGTAACTGGCCTTCCCCCATTAGACCTTTGGAAATTAACATACACCCCAACACCAAATCATAATTTTTTGATTCCTTTCCAGGGCATAGGAACTACTGAATCAGTACTGACCAGGATTATGGTGGGCCGGTCAGAGATTGACATGTTGGACATCAGAGCAGAGTATAAAAAGCTCTATGGCTGCTCCCTATACTCCGCAATTGAGGTAAGTTTAATAGAAATAGAGATTTGATTAATCTTGCTTATTTTTATAAGCTTTTACTGATCAGTATTTTAAAAGTTTCAAAAAGTTTGTCATTTTCTAGGAGAGTGGAATTTTTAGTGGTATCGGTCTGGGATTTGAGCCAGCAACCTTTAGGTCACAGGCGCCTTACCCTTGACCCCACCATCACTGCCCCTATCCTTCACTACCACAGTTGTCCCCAGTGTCCAGCACAGTTTGCTGGACCAAGCCTCCAGGAATGGCGTTGCCCACCCCTGATTTATTGGGGAAAGTCTATCAAATCCCCCAGTAAAATGACAAACTTTGAATGTGTTCTCTTGATTTCAGCACTTTACTTCCTTCCTCTCCCTTCCTTTCCTGGTTCTTCTGCATCCTTGAAATCTGATTCTGAATCATTGATCTTGCCTGATTGTAGTCGGACACAGGCGGCGACTTTGGCCAGTGTCTGAAGATGATTTGTGGAGGGGATGACTGAGTGGGAGGGGCCAATGATCAGCTCCGCCCCAAAGAACAGCCTTGGCTTGTCCATGACTAAACTTCCCCACATCCTACTGACTGAAAGTTAAGCACTTCCTGTGTGCGCTTACGCTACAGCACGGATTTTGAAGGTTTCCTAATTCAGCACCTACGTTCAGCACCTCCAGTTTGCATTTTAACTTAACCCCTTAAATCCTAATGGCCCATAAATGTTTACAGTTCCTCATTCTTATAACCCCATAACTTGCCTATTAGTTTTATAGTCTTTTTTTAAAAGTTGTGGCTTTAAAAAATGCCTGAAAATTAAGCCCAGGATTCAAGGGGTTAAACACATGCAGTTTATAAGACTAAACATTTAATTTCATGTTATGATACATGAACTTTGTGTTTCACAAACTGGTGAAGAAAAAATTAACCAATTAAAAAAAAAAAGAGTTTGGGATATAGTGCCTTTTAACAAAAAAAGTGGTGGGGTTAAGTCCCCAGCATCCTCAGCCTAAATAATGCCACAGTGGGCATTTTTGGAAATTCCCAAAATTCATGTATTTTGAGTTTGCAACAAATTAGAGTGGAATAATGAAGAATTTCCGATCATTCCTGTTCTAGGGACAAATGGTTTGGGAAGTGATTGTAAATAATTGGACAAATGTAACTGTTTATGACTTATTACTTATATCCGCTTGATCAAGATGGATCTCTTAATAAAATGATAACCTCTCCTCTAGTCTGAGACATCAGGGGACTATCGGAAAACCCTGCTGAGGATTTGTGGAGTGGATGATAAAGCCTAAAATAAGACCTGGATGGGCCCAGCTTAAGTGATGCACCGTTCCATAATTGCACCCTTGATTATATCCTTCATAATGTATTTCTAGTGCACCATAGCATATTTGGCTAAAATATTTGGTTAAAAAATGAGTATGCACCCATGTATGAACTTGTACTGGCTGAACACCTGGACAGTTCAGCCAATTTTCTCCAAAAATACAAATGCTGTTGGAGATTTTGAGAAATAAAAGTCCTCATGTTGGGGTTGCTGTCTCTGTCGTGATAATGTACATATTAAATCCTGATTTGTGTAGCAAGTCGAATTCAACGGTTGAACAAAAGAAACCCTAGCGTATCAAGTTTGATATGTTGCACAATAATCTACAGCACCGTCTGTTACTCGTCTGTTGGAGAGATGTGTTGGAACGTTCACATGAATGTTCCTTTCACTCCGAGGCATTAACCTGGAATAGGATTACGGACCCGGCCTTGATCTTCGTTACCAAAATCAGATGAAAGTGACTCGCCAGTGGAGATTTGCCTTTAATGAAATGTCTAATCCCAGAGACAATAGGTATTGTCATTAGCTCACAGCTGCCGGTAAATCCTATGCAGGTTCTTAGCCCAGTTTCTCTTCTGTCCTAACTGGTTTTCCTCCAGCAAGAGCCTTTCATTTCTACTGGAGCATCTGTGGGGTCAAAGCAACAGCTGCATTCATAAAAATCAGATCAGAAGTGGTATTAGATCACATAAGATTACACTGTATCACGCAAGTCAGTGGTAGAGTGTTTAAAACAAGGTAAAACGACAAATCAGATTGTGATCAATAAAAGTTCAAATGATGCTCATTATTCTCTCATTACTCAATTATAGATTCATGTAAAGGGGACGAACATATCCAGTATGGGAAGCACACTAATCTGGAGTCACAAAAGTGAAACCGTCTGGATTACGGTCATATTGTGTATAATCTGGTGTTTTGATTAGTTCCACAAAGGAAATTTTGACCTCCAAACCCCATTCTCTCTGATTCCAATTAGCAGTCGGACAGGAAAAGGCCAGCGCTCTTGGATAATCCCTCCTGACAGTCCAAGACAAAAAGCGGCGGATTACAACAGCTTTTACATTGGGATTAAGAGTAAATTTATCATGTCTTACAAGCTTCATGAAAGCCATTTCAGTTTGGATATTAAAAATGAATGAGAAGAACGTTAACACACAAGTTGCTTGCCATCTTCTATTCAAGAGGCCTTTACCACTGTGTGACCGGGTGATACAAGACCATAAAAGAAGCTTTTAGGGAAAATCAAGCAGAATGTCATGATAGAAAACTTTTTTTTAATTCAGTAACAGCATCCAGACATGTACAGTTCAAGTCCATCATTCCAAAACATAACGTCCAATAAAGAAATTAAGGCCAACAGCAAAACAATAGAGAAATGGAAAGGCAGCAGTACAGAGGCAGCCACATGAACACAGATTTGGCTGTGACTGCCCAACTGTATGACATGTTCATCGGCTCAGGGTGGAGACACGTGGTCTCTGCCTCATCCTGGCTACAGACCTGTGATGCCCTCTTGGTCCCGTTTGAAGGGAAAACCTCTAAAACCAGTTGAACGGCAGGTCAGCACATATGTTCTTCACATCACCAAGGCTTTGTTCAAGTAACTTTGATCCAATATTTTCTCCACAATGTTTCCTCCAAGATAAACGGCCTCTCACCAAGAAAGACAGTTACAAAGTGCCAACGTACAGCAGTTACAACAAAATTCATGAACAACACTTTATAGAATTCAATCAATTTCATAATTTCAGCATGAGATGAATGACAGGAAAAGTAACAGAGAAAACAGCAACAGCATGTACAGCATCCAGGCTCTGTCAGTAATCTGTGTGTAAAAGGCTCAGTTTATAGAACGGGTGGGCAACTCCAGTCCTGGAGGGCCAGTGTAATGCAGTTTGGTAGTTCCCCTCCTCAAGCACACTCACTAAGCCTGGCAATTCACCAGGTGAGCTGAACCAGGTGTGTTTGAGGAGGAAATCAGCAAACTGTGCGGGACACTGGTCCTCCAGGACTACAGCTACCCACCCCTGGTTTAGAACAAAGTTCATTGTGTGTATCCCATGGGCACATACGGCATAGGACATGGAAAGATAAGATTTTGTTCAGGCATTGCGTTTGAGTTTGATCGACCTAGTTGAGAGATCCATTGCACAGAATAATAACGCTTTGCATTCAAAGGCAAATAAGAGGTATGGATTCACAATGTAGCAATGAGAAAAATGCATGTGCTGTACTGTTATAAGTGCCTCACATGTGCTAGGGCTGGTATTCCATATATGATAAAAAAGGGATTTCCAAAGGTAAATTGACAGTGCACTGCTTCTTTCATACAGTCTAATGTATGATTTGGGGGTGGGGGTGGGTGTGTACCATAATAAATACGCTAATGCTATTATGAAAGGATATGTCATGAAATTACAGTTCGAATAGTCATCATAGAAAAAGTGTGTATGTCTGAGGATCTGAATATTACCCCCCCCCCCCCCCCATTCACATTAATGCCTTTAAAAAAAAGAAAGAATCACATTCAAATCAGAGTACACGTAATACAGGCAGTTTTAGAATGATACGTTCATACTGGCTATACAAAAACGCCTTAAAAATCAAATACACCAATCAGCCACAAGATTAATACCGCCTGCCAAATACAGAGTAGGTCCCCCTCATGCTGCCTGTGGTGCACTGTGTGTTCTGACCCCTTTCTACCATTAACATTTTGTGCAACAGGAGCTTATCTTTGGGATGGGACTAAATATGCATCAGTGAGCCCAGATTCACCAGTTGTCCTTCCTTGGATCTTGGATCACTTTTGGTATCCATCTACTGCACACCTGAGACGCTCCACAAGACCTGCCGTTCTGCAGATGCTCTGAATCTAGTCATCACAAAAAGTCGTCAGGTTCTTACGCTTGCTCGTTTTTCCATGAACTTCAAGAACTGGCTGTTCACTTGTTGCCGAGTGTATCCCACCACTCTGACATGTGCCACTGAAATAACCAGTCAGTGTTATTCACTTTACCTGTCGGTGGTGTTAATGTTATGGCTGGTTGGTGTATGTACAGGTTGTGTACATTCAATATTTCAAAAGTACTGACCTTTGATTTGTAACAGAAAATCCAATATTCCAGTTCCAAACACTGTACCGCACACAAATAGTACAGCATTTATAGAAGAGGCAGAAAACTTTCCAAGTACCACTGTGATGTACAGTTCAGTATATAAATAAGTATTATTATTATTATTATTATTATTATCAGTGTTTCCCCTGCTCTAACATACTTAACTCAGTTTGGGAAAGAATTTATAATTAGCTGATGATTATAAAGTGCTATGTTTGAGCAGGAAAAACAGTTTCAGCGGTACTTCAGAACTACAAACCGCTTTAGTTCAGTGGTCCTCAATCCTGGTTCTGGAGTACCACTGCCCTACAATGTGTTCTTCCTGCTCCAACACCCAGTTCACCTCAGGGTTTGTTAAGAATTTCATTACTTGGATCAGGTGTGTTGGGAGCAGAGGATACTCTCAAAGGCCAGTGGTACTTCAGGAACAGGACTGAGAGCCACTGCTCATTCCAAAATGCTTTAGTGCTGGGTTGTGGCTGGAGCCTTCTATTCTCTGTGCGAAAGCAGCACTAGCCGATGCTGCTGCTGTGCTCCTGGCATGGCTGACTGTGTCTGTAATTCATGATGTAGACTGCCGTCTGGTGCCACCAGTAGAACATTAGCACCACCAGTACATGCCATAACTGGTGACTGGCCCCTAGGTAGTTCAGCTGCCCTGTTGACAAAGCGTATAAATGGTTGTTACAATTATTCCTGACGTATCAAAACCCCTTATTTATTACAGACGTGGTAAACACTAGCTGCCATAGGAATCTCAATGCATTTTCCTGCCATATGTTTCCAAGTGAAA
This sequence comes from Arnoldichthys spilopterus, assembly GCA_037974385.1. NCBI lineage: Eukaryota > Metazoa > Chordata > Actinopteri > Characiformes > Lepidarchidae > Arnoldichthys > Arnoldichthys spilopterus. The sequence goes on along the minus strand of JBBPDA010027571.1, from coordinate 12,917 downwards.
TGAAAGTTCTCCGATCTAGCTAAATGAAGTGAAAGTGACTCTTTGTCATTGTGAACACGGTCAAGCACCACAACGAAATGTGACCTCTGCATTTAACCCATCACACAGGCACACGTGGAGCAGCAGGCAGCTATCAACAGCGCCCGGGGAGCAGTGTAGTGGGACGGTACCTTACTCAAGGGAACCTCAGTAGTAGTACCTCATTTCAATATATGATCAATAATACAATGTTACACAATTTCTGTTTCTGGCTTCTAAGTGTTATTTCACCTGCTTATGTCTACATCCTATGTAAAAACAGCTCTATTCATTACACGCTTTTATCTTATGACCACAGCCCAAATTCCTTCTCTAAGGGCCGGCTTCTCAGGTCAGTTCTGATTCTTATGAACGGATTCTGTTGAAATCTGCTTTTTCAGAAGCTTCTATGGGTTCTACTGGGAACTAGAAAAGCTGCACCGGGCTCTGTCCGGCTGCAGTTTGTTCCTCATCCCAGAAGAACTCGTGGAAGGGTCAGCTTTTTTGGGCAGTGGTGGCCTAGTGGTTAGGACACTGCCTTTGGGACCTGAAGGTCGCAGGTTTGAGACCCTGGGTGGTGAGGTATCCTTGAGCAAGGTACAGTCCCACTACACTGCTCCCCGGGTGCTGTTGGTAGCTGCCCGCTGCTCCATGTGATGGGTTAAATGCAGAGGTCACATTTCGTTGTGGTGCATGACAAAGAGTCACTTTCACTTTCACAGTGCACAAAAGTTTCGTATTTATAGTGGCAAAACAGGCAAATTTGTATCTTTTCACTCGTGCAGTCAGAGAGATAACAACACCTGCAACCTTCTAATGCCAATCTTGATATTCACGTGCTTTTGTACTTCTGCGGATACTACTGCACAGTCTCAGAAAGGTCTAAAACATTCCAGAAAGTTTTAGAAACTTCTGGACAGTTCTCATAGTTACGGAATATTCTGGAAGTCTCCTTAGCATTTAAAGTGAATTGAGAATCTTACTGGTATGAGAACATGATTGCTATGACTAATAGCCAGGAAAAACAGGTAAACATATATTAATATTAAATATTATAATATTAAAAATATTCATATTAAAATATTTTCAGTTTGATATTAAATGTTATCTTATGAATATTTACAACTGATTTATTTTTTGCAGTTTTGATTATAGCATCTCCGTGTTCTATGTTCCGAGATGGAGATCTGAGAGCTCACCTGGAAAGTAGCGCTCAGGGACTTTACTGATGTAGAACAGGAAGGCAGAGCCAGCGAGCAGATACATGACCAAGACTCGTGGGAAAAACGCCTAAAGTAAACGCAAATTAACAATATCCTCATGTACCCATATTTATTCTTGTTCGATAATTAAACATTCGGTCACATTATGAACTGACATCACCTGTTAAAGGCTAAATCCATTCATCTGAGAATCAGTTCAGGACAGAAAAGCTCAACATTAAAAATCTGCTTTAAGTTTTAACAAAGAACACAAAGAAAAAGCCAAACTGAATTAATCAAGCTGGTTCGGCTCCCCACTGTTCTTCCTGCCACTAAAGGCCACGTTTACCTGCACAATCTCAGTGTGAAAGCCTCCATTAAGCCACACCCAATGGCAGGCGGGGATGATGCCATAGCCAGCCACAGAGCAGAAGATGGCAGAGCGCAGCATCTTCCACTCCTGAGTGTGGTATAGAGGGTGGATCTGGGCTGAGAACACGGCCAGAATCAGAGCCAGCACAGTTACCAGATACACCTGCCGCCACAACTGAGAAGAGAGCAGAGGGCGAGGAGAGGGAGCATGGGAAGTGTTTTAAGCCACTTCAGAATCATATACAGCTCAACAGTTAAACAAGTTTTATAAGGAATAATTTTAGAATAACTTAATATCAATATTTTACAAACTATAAAATATTCTATACACAGTAAAGTCACTAAAAAATGCTAAAAAGCAATTGTGCATTGTTTCTCTGACCCTACACAGCAGTAAATGTTCGAGTGATTCAACACAGGTCTGGACCAACTCCAGCCAAGCTTACTGTGTAGTTGTAAGTCCAGCATCTCGTAACTAATTCTTTATTTATCTGCATCATTTTATTTCATAATATCAGGCGACATCCCACAAAATCACAATCACGGCTTCGTTAAAGCAACAGCAGGAAAGTTATCTTGCAGAGTGGTTGTTAAATAAAAAAACAGAAACGTGTCATACACTGTTGCAGTAGAAGGCGTAGAAAACCCCAGGGACGTAGCAGCCAAGAATGCCCACAGAGATCCCGGCATAATCCAGCGCCAGCCAGCGGCGACTGGTCTTCTCGGAGCGATGGCAGCAGAAGAGGTGATAGCCCACAGAGCACAACATGCACACCTAAGCACAGCACAACAGTATATCAAACTGTCAACAAGTTTATTATATATATATAGCTTATTCAGACATAATACACACGTACAAGTCAGTAAGCTTTCAACGCCATCAAGATCATATACGGCTCAATAACTGAACATCTGAAAACATCTACAAGTTTTTTCTTTACAGCTTCCTACATGGCTTCTAATCATCTGAGATTTGGCATAAAGGACTAGAATGTTAGAAAATCTTTAAAAATTATAATAAATAATTTGACATTAATTGTGGTGAATTCAGCCCAAGGCCCCTTAAACTTCAGGACCCTTGACACCTCACAATCTGAGATCATTTTAGACTAAACAAATCTCTTCGCTTCTACGTTAATCTCCAATCAAGGACACTACTCTGTAAGAACACAGACTTTTCGGCGCTACGGCCCCCATGATGCTTTGTGGATTCATGTATAGTCGTTGACTGACCATCATTCAGTACAGCCCAGAGCTCTTCAATGCCAATTGAGGCCCTTTCTGTCTAACACTTGTCTTTGAGCTCCCACTTATAGGAGAGGATGCTTTCTCCAGCAGAAGACACTTTGAAATTCTTTTCTCTCTTAAATAAAAACTTTTTAAAAAATACTGGCGAAATTCTGACCTCTCCTAGAAGACGCTCACTAACATCAATTGTATACCGATATTTTATAAAATAAAGTATTCAGGCCAAAAACAAACATACCGTCCAGATTACAAAGAAGCTTTGCTGAAAAACACAATACTGGGAAAGATACGCTTTGATCCTGAAGCACTGGTTTCATACTACTTAACACTTTTTTCCTAAAAGTGTGGAAAACTCGATTTTCCATGATATAGGCCCTTTAAACTAATAACCCAAAGGCACTGAAAGTCCGAGTGTTTAGTAATTTACATTACATTTATTCTATCTGGCTGATGCTTTTGTCCAAAGCAAATTCCAATCTACAGGAACAATCAAGCATTTTAGTTACACAGGACAAACACGTGTGAAGTAGTGAACCTTTCATATTTTATCATATATTACATACCCACTGTTATTTTAACCGAATCCACATAACCAAGTCCATTTGAGATCACCCAGCACCTAAATAAGGTCTGAGGTAGGTGTATATTAATTCAGGCATGCACTTTGCTCAATGCCGATTGGTGGAGTGCAGGTTTTCATTATTTTTTAGCTACATTAGCTTCACAGTGCAAAATTAGAGAAGCAAACCTAATGTCTAGATTCAGGCAGACTACAGACCGTATGCACAAGTCATGTCACAAGAAAAGCCTGTGCGCACACCCACCTGAAAGCAAAACAGCCCGATGGAGTAGATGACGTAGTCTTCTCTGGAAGCACCTGCTGCTGGCAGCACTGAGGACATGTCGTTGACACCCAGCAAGAAGAACAGCAGAAAGCCCAGCAGATGACTCCAGATATTCACCGTCTCATTGGACAGAATAAAGATGCTAAAAGAATGAAGAACACTCATGTCTCTGTGCGTTTAAGGGCCATATGTTCATACAATCAGCAACAGGAACACACTTACCTTTTCAGACATAGTTTAGAGGGCAGGTGTGCTCGGTAACCATCCGTAATGTATGGGTTCTCTTTCAGAAACACAGGGATCTGTTCGTAAGTGTACAAACGGATCCCTCTTGGCACAAGAACTGGCCAGTACTGGTAGCTGCCCAGTTCAATGTAATGGGCACTCTTCAGCATCTTTTGAGGCATCTTGGTTTATCTGGTTGCAGCTGGCATAGAGGAGCACTGTGGATGGAACATCAGCAACATAAACATACCTACAAGGCAGGGTCCTACGAGATTTTATTGCATGTGCACTGCTACCTTTGCTAGGTGGCTATATACTAGATCAGTGGTTCTCAAACTTCACCTCAGGGATGGGAAACTGCAGTCCTGGGGGGGTCAGTGTCCAGCACGGTTTGGTGATTTTCACTGCTCAAACACACCTGGTTCAATTCATCTGTTAACTACCAGGTTTAGTGAGCGTGTTTGAGGAGAGAAACTACCAAACAAAGGACACTGGCCCTCCAGGACTGGAACTTGGGCATCCCACCACCTTGCACACTTGCATTCAAGCTGTTCAAAAATAATTTGCATGTGTACAGAAAATAAAGTATTTTTACATATTTTAATTTGGTTTTTCATTTGTATTTTCACTGGAATTTTAAGTTGTGACATTTTTTGAGTGTGCTTAACTGCTATAGTTAAGCATTTGATGACTTTTTTTGGATCAGTACTTGAGTGTGCATAATTCTACAGACTGCATGATGTGACCAAAAAGGCCAAAAGTCCTGATCTGTACTGTTTTCATTTTTACTGTTATGCAAAAAATACCTTGAAATATTGTGATATGGTTGTAGCTCTTTTAAATCTCCTACACCTAAATGCGCATGTAAAAAAATATTTACAGTAATTGACATTTTAGTGGCCAGTGGTATATGCCGATTTCTGTGTGACACTGCATTGCACTGCCTTCAAAACTGAACTGATTTGTCTGCACATTGCCATTTGCACTCCTGATCTATTCATACTCTGCTATTCACACATCTGCCTTATTTGCACTTTATATATTCTGGCATTTAAATTATTTACCTTTGTACCATGTAAATTACTAATCTGTAAACTCAAATTCATTTGCTCTGTATATATTGTTAAGGGTGTGTATTTACTGTTTATACTGTTAGGGTCATTGTTTAGCATTAGTTTCCTATTTATCATTATATGTTGTTTTTACCTGCTTATATTGTATAATTAATATTCTATTTCTCTTGTAATTTTTTTTACTTAGATTTAGCTTAATTCCTTTTTACCTTTATTATTATGAACTCATTATTATGATCAGGGCACATTTCACTACATGTTGTATGACTGTGTATGTGACATAAACCTCTTGAGTCTTGAATCACTGTGTTACACTGATAAGATCACTGACAAATCACAGGACAGTAAACATTACTTCCGCCGCTGTTGTTTTGATCACTGAAACCACAGATTTGAGTTGCTGGTGTGCAGTAGAACACTGTAAGGTCGTACTTTGTGTATTTTTCCTACTTCGTAAGGCTGAGGCAGCTTTTCATCACTCTTAGTGTAAACGCACGGCGCTCAGGAAGAGCACACACAGCAGTAAACGCGTCTAAATTCCCCTCAGTCGGCAATGAGAATTCATCTCATACCCATTCCAGTCAATTTAATAACGTGATTGGGAAAAGAAGCATCCACTAATGCCAAACGTAGCTGTGTAACCCGCTGTGTCTGCTCCACTGACCCACATTCATCTGCTGCTCCACTGACAGAGCGGCTAATGTTTACAAGCTAACACCGTCTCCACTTCACATTCTGTAAGACTTCTCCGCCATTCAATTTCATCCCAACATAGAGCGAAACGTCTCACCTTAAGGTGTCAACCCCAATACATCGTTCGCAGGGCTTCACATTTTCGCGGACATTAGATTTTCAGCAGATTATCATTAGCATCGCGTTCATTCCGCACAGCCGACGAAGCAGCCGCGGGTTTGTGTGACGCAGAAATTCCGCGACAGAAAGGTAACCGTCGCCAAAGCCAGAGGTGTTTTTAGCGTCCACATGCTAAAGTTGCTAATACAAAGCTACAAACCACTTTTTTTTTTCGAATTTTCACGAATTCAGCAAGTGCAAATGTCATTTAACTGTTAAAAAGCGGTAAATGACTATCGATATGTACACGTGTGACAAGCTAATTAAGTTTTAATTTACTTCTAGTGGATTTCACACATGTAATTCGTGGTATCTGCGACTAAAACTGCGAATAACAACATTAAAACTCAACTTTAACGGTAGAAATTAAATTATTTTAGCATATAGGAGTTCAGTTTCCTGGTTCATTGTAACTTTTTATAGAATTGATTCACTTCCATCATTTCAATTCAATTCAAAGGCTTGTAAGTGTATAAGACAAAATAAAATAATTTTTTTTATTTGAAAAAGTAAAATTATCTACTTCTCACTCACAAAAAAACATCTTTCCAGTTAATACTGTTTATGTTGTGCACACTGTCAGACATCATCATATGTAATGCTTGGTTTATTTTTCTTAATATAGCAGTTTGGGTGTATTTAACATTATTTAAACATTACACGTATTTAATTGCAGCCTTCTGTATATGTGTGTAGTTTTACAGGGCATGTCTGGTAGGTTCATAAGTTATGTAGGTTTTCTTTATGACTTTGGTGAGACATGAGCTCAGGAGCTTTATTATCCTCCGGCGTCCTTCAAAACACTGGATCTGCTTTCCTTTTTAATAACATGAAATATCTCTTACAGGCTTTAACTAAGAGGATGTAGGGATTTTCAGTTATCCAGACAGACGCTCTTTTTAAAAAAAATTTGTTTAGTTTATTTGGTCGGTAGATTACTCAGTAATGCTACTGTGTGTGGTATCAGATTTAGAGACATTAGACCATTGTGTTTAAACATGTTTGTTTACTGGCTTTGACTCATGTTCATGTACAAGGCACTGAGGGCTTTGGAACAACAGAGACCTGACTTCATTATACAAACCAATTTTTAGAAAAGTTGGGATATTTTTCAAAATGCAATAAAAAAAACGTGACCCTTTCACGTCAACCTTTACTCAACTGATAAGCAACCATCGAATTATAAATTTGTGTATATTCACCAAATACAATTCAAGTTAAATTGAAAATCTTTTCTTTGCACTTTTATACATTTCAAATAAAGGTTCACATGAATTAATACATCAGATGTTTTTCTTACTGCATTTTGGAAAAGATCCCATCTTTTCTAGAAATGTGGTTTGCATTTGCAAAATTATCAGCTTTTAAGTACATTGTGTTTTTAAGGCTGTGACATTCTATAGAACACCTGCAACAGAACATAATATTTACTATTCATTCTGAATGTTTAGATCAGTGCTTCCACAACAAATGGTGTACGCTGAATTCTGAATTATCAGTCATAACTGCTGCACACGAGCTGTCAGTATATATTACCATTCATTTTAAATCATCTAAAGATCAGCTTCAAAAATTAAATACTAATGCAAGTGTGCGTTTTGCCTCGCTCTCTCTCTCTCTCTCTCTTTCTCTCACTCTCTCTCTCTCTCTCTCTCTCTCTCTCTCTCACTCTCTCTCTCTGTCATCCTATACACACACAAACCATACTAATCAGGCAAAATCTGCAAAGATTAGATCTGTTAAATTATTAGAAAAACATCAATGTGACAAAAAAATATATAAAAAAACAGCAAAAATTACAATTACTAGTGTGCACCTAAGAGCACACAGATTATCCAGAATATAATCGATCCAAAAACCATGTACACAGTTTCTAAAGCAGGCACTTGAAGTTGTAGTGGTTGGTTTAATGACTTTGAATCCTTGTGAACTTGATGCAGCGCCCCTGAAACACAAACACAAGAGCAAGACGTTACAGTTAAAATTATAAAAGCTTCATCGTCGACCAGTTCCAAGGAGCTCTAACCATTATCTTCACCCTTCTCTCTGGTCCGCCTTTCTGGTCAGCTCCTCATTATCTCATATAAACATAAAATATGACAAAATGCCTCGCGTGTCTCTCTCACACAGAGCTGCTAGTGGCCTCATTTAGAGACCGGTAAAATGTCCTGTCCCACCATGCATTTGCTAGTGTTCATCAGAATCATCCCGAAACCGATGGCAGTCATTCGTTCACATCAGGTTCTACAAATGCGTGTGATGTACAAATGTTATGTGATCATGAGGAATTATTTTGGCATGTTTCCCCCCACTGACATTTACAGTAATTTGGAATAATTGAACTCAATTGAGTGAGCTTTCCAGTGGGTGCAGACGAAGCTGCTGTCTAAAAGGTAAATCAGGCGTGACGAATGCGGCATCATGTTAGACACGCACATAGAACCATTTGAACAGCCTGTGAATAGAGCAGGTATTGCTGAGAGACAGAAAGAACACCCTGCTCTAGTAAGAATGGTAAAAAAATGGCAGTTTCACAGTTCTCCATTTCAAATAGTCAACACAATTAAATGAAGCATAAACTTAAGCAAGTCCGGCCGAGTGGTCTGGGGTCACTGCAGGCCACTGTAAGGGAAATTAAAACCCAAAGAAAACATTGTGATACAATTTCCTATTTTGACGTATAAAAATCACGTGAGATTCTCTACAGTAAAATATTTTATATCAAAATGCTCCAAATAGACTTTGTTTTCATCCTGATGATTAAAATTTTGCAGATATTAAAATAGATGAAATATCAATATGAATATAAAATTGTATTTCATGCACAAACTAAACCAAGTCATATGATCAGGAATCACCTAATATCAGCATTTCATGAAAATATCTGAATTATTTACATATTTTATATCATATATTTATTTTTTCAAAACTAGCAAGGAGTAGTTGTCAGTTTACATGATGATAATTCATATTTGCGTGTCTCCTGGTGCTCTGTACTACAGCTCTCTACAGTAAGAAACAGCTCAATGGACAAACACATAGTGGCCATGAAGTGACATATTTTTGTTTCCGGCGTAATGATGAAGCAGTGATTGATTTTTATTCAGTTACGTCTATTTTTGTTTGCCCTTTGTTTAAAACCTTGCCTGCTCAACTGTTTGCTTAAGTGTAAGTAAAAGGCCTGTAATGTGCATTGTTGAAAATAGTCAGTAGTGGCTCAGGGAAATGTGATCCATTAAACTGCAATAGCTGTTATAATGTTTTTTTTATTTACTTTACATTTTTAAATAAATTATTTTTAAATAAATTTAAAATAAAGTTTAAAAACTTATTTGCAATTTGAATGCTAAACTGAGAACAACACAGGACATTATAAGGCTTTCTTTAACAGTTTGAAAATGTTGTGGGTGTCCCCAAAAAAAGGGAAACCCACACCAGCAGGATTTCTCAGATATCCTTGTTTGCAGTAACTTTATGTATATTAAGTAAAATGTTGCTAAATTATAAATTGTCTGTATGATTAATTACTGATGACTATATGACTATATTACTGATTTTGAGGTCAATATTTCATTTAAAATATTTTGTATGTTAAAATGTCACTAACAGATTGGTGTGGTATGTTCCTTCCATGCTAGTATGTTCTTGTGCAAAATAGTGATCCCAACTGAGCAGCCGTGAACAACACTGCACACAGTCCGTCCTCATATAAACCCTTATACAGAACAACATTTCAACCCCACAGAACTAAAAATGCTAATATTTGTGTCACAAAAGCACAATAACAATGTGTGCAGTACACTGTAAGCTGCGTTTTTTGTGGTTTCCTTGCATTAAGAGACCACCAGCAGAGAGGGTGGGGTGTACGGCTACAGTTTTAAATCTCGATCCAATGTTCTGAACATTCCACCCTTATTCCACCCTTACACCCTTTCTAGCTGCGTGCTTATATGATGATAGTCATGACTCGGTACGCTCACTCCACTGAAGCCCAAACTGAGAGTGACAGTTAGGTCAGCGTGAGGTCAGAGGTCACCCAACACTCTGACATGTCGGGCGAGAGTCTCGTCAGTGACAGCCAGAAACTCGACAGCCAGACTCAAGCTCTTGACCTAATGATGCTAATAGCGAAGAAATCCTCCTGTCAAGTGTGTGTGTGTGTGTGACTAAGGGTCTTTTCAGAGCCAGCTGAACAACCGCACCCAGCAATTTAGTTTGTGTGAAGACGTGTGTGTGTGTGTGTGTGTGTATGTATGTGTGTGTGCGTTTGTTAGTTTTTTATGCATCCTGATAAGCTGAAAAGTCTTTGTTTGGACAGAAACTGCAAACATCGGCCCCATTAGCACAAAGACTAGTCTCCATTAGACGCATTAGTTCTTCATTTATCTGAAGCCCTTGCACACAAGACGCTCTGGCTATGAGTTAGCAATAGCAGCCTTTTTCAGAAGATGTTGCATCAGCTGGACAATAATCTAATTTCTGTGAGAAACCCGGAGTTCCAGAGTCTCTGTCCAAGCTCGAGTTTGTTCTGCTGTGGAATGTTTTTTTGTTCTTTCCCTAACAGGCATCGCATTTGAACTTTCAACACAATATCATACCTTGTCATTTGCTGTGGGTCTCATGACAGCCACTCGATCATACTGCCTCCGCAGCAATGCCAGCAAAGCATCAAAACGGCCCTGAATGCACAGCAGTGAGAGAAAGATTACAGTAAGGCAGCAGCCACATTCACAGGTTTGGGCTTTCATTTACTGATGTCCCATTGGTTAGGCCTGCTTGTGGGTGAGGCAGCAGTTCAGTCCACCTGTACCTGCTAATGCAACCCCCCCCCCAAAATCTTAACAAATCACTAATATTTAATAAAAGTGACTATTTGTCACTGAACACACCCCATTACATAAAGTGCACCACAACAGAATGTGACCTCTGCATTTAACCCATCCACATGGAGCAGCAGGCAGCTTTCAGCAGCACCCAGGGAGCAGTGTAGGAGGGCGGTACCTTGCTCAAGGGTACCTCAGTGGGGTAGCTACCTGGGCCAGAACCTGCGACCCACTGCTCACATGGATAAGTCCCTAACCACTGGGCTACCACTGCTCAAATCAATCAAACAAAACCAAAACTGTGCCTCAAAACTTAGAACAAAGACTAAACCAAACCACTCAGCCTGCGCAAGGTCCTTAAATAACTCCCCCCATCCCACCAGCAGGCACAGCGGCTGGCCCACCTACAAGCAGGCCACTAGCCAAACCAGTGGATCATCGCAATTTAAAGTAATAGTTTGGCAAAAAAAATATACATACTTCCCCCTAATGTAGTTAATCAGTCAAGACCTGCTTGGTGTCTGAAGTTTTATTTTGGACAGGAGCTCTGAGGCTAATGTAGCTAACAACAGTTGTAAATGTATGTAAAGAAATTAGCATTGTTCAGACTGCACACCTTAAACCAAGCTAAGTGAGTGAGTGATTAGTTGTTATTGTGAACCAACGCAGTACAGCACACAGTGGACCACAACAAGATGTGACCTCTGCATTTAACCCATCCGTATAGCTGTGGGCAGTGCCCAGGGAGCAGTGCTTGGGGGCGGAACATTGCTCATGGGTATCACAGTGGTACTTGTACCGGTGGCCTTCAGATCACAGGGGCAACTCCCTAACCGTTACACCACCACTGCCCCATTTAAACTGTTAATCTCAAATTTGCATACATTATTTCTGACACTATATAACACTGTTATCTACAAACATGGGCAAATGAGGGCAGGGGTGGATGTGTGTGTGTGTGGGGGGGGTGTTATACTGTGTTGGCAGATTGCACAGTGCTGTTTAGCCTTTATTACTTCTTGGATACATTCACCTCTTAGCTCCCATGCAAAACTTAAGCCGCCAAACATGTCTTGGCTGACTGATGAAACTATCCATTTAAGTCAGTGTATGCCTGATCGTAGTTAGCAGCCAAAGTGCAGACAACCAACAGAAAGGTAAGGATAACACACCTTTATTGGGGTGTACCACTTAGATGGAGGTGGGGGTCGATAGAGAGGTGGTGGTCTAGAAGGAGCTTTTATAATGGGCTCTTCCACCTCCTCTTCTGGCATTTTGACCACAGCGTTTTTGGCTTTCTCCAGCCTCGCTCCTTCCTCTGTAGAGCCTTTCTCTCCCCAGCGAACCTGCAGGGAACAAAACCAACATTTATAAAATTACATTTTTTGGGAGGGGGGAGGTTTAGGTTAACATATGTAATTTATGTGTAAAGTAATAATACTATTTTCACTCGCATATTTCATCAGGAATGTCTTAAGGCTAGACATGATGAGCTAATCATAGAATGGGGCAGGGCTTTGTAGGAAAACACCTCTACAATTATTTAGCCTGCCCCATTAACCTTACACAAGCCTTTTTTAAAAATAACATTTTCAATCTACCTCCATGCGTCTGATCCCACCAGCACCCCTCCCTCCATAGTAGGAAGCATCTACAGTGGGCCACTTCTTCCTAGACAGTGGGTCCTCCTCAGGCTCCTGTAGAAATAAAACACAGAAAACTGAAGAAATCTTCACAAAAAAGTGCTGAATTAATAAGGAAGTTGTAATTATAATCATACAGTACATGTCCAGAAGTTTGTAGACACCTGCTTATCCAAAATGCCTTTTAAAATCAAGGGCATTAATAAGGAGTTTACCTCCACCCCCACCCCCACAACCACCCCCCACCCTCCAACACAGTAACAGTCTCTCTACTCTTCTGGGAAGGCTTTGCTGTAAATGTTGGAACATTGCTGTAAGTATTTGATTGCATTCAGTCCTGAGAGCAATAGTAAGGTCAGGTACTGATTTTCCAATAGTGCAATGCTCAAGGGATTTATACCCCTCAAGCTCACACTGGGCAGTGGACATAGTGGCTTCAGGATTATGTGTGATGGATTCGGAAGATCCCTTTACAATGGCAACGATTTTCTATAGAGATTATACAATGTGTGTGAGGTGTGATGCTTTTGGTGTGATACTCTGTGGGCAGTGGTGGCCTAGTGGTTAGGACACTGCCTTTGAGACCTGAAGGTCTCAGGTTCGAGTCCCGGCCCGG
>JBBPDA010027560.1:0-15321 GCA_037974385.1 Arnoldichthys spilopterus | reverse complement strand
ATGCAACAAGTTTTTCACACCTGGATTTGGGGATCCTCTGCCATTCCTCCTTGCAGATCCTTTCCAGTTCTGTCAGGATGGATGGTAAACGTTGGTGGACAGCCATTTTTAGGTCCCTCAGATTAGAACTGACTTCTGCACAGTAGAACTGCAGACACTACAATATAGCTGGTATTACATAAGAGAGAAAAAATATACAGAGCACCTTTAATCACTTGAATTTGTATGTGGGACTTGTTACCTTAATGAATTGTTAGTTTTAGAGCAGAAGAAACTCTTCTTAATTTTGGGCCATTTTTGTTGGTTGTAATTTAAAAAAAAATGACTATTGCTATTACCACATAGCTACTGGACAGAAATCGACAACCAACAAAAAGTCCTGGTTTTATTAACATAAGCAATATGAGAAGCTTATATTAGCTACTAGCGTCTCAACATGAACTATTAATCTTTACATCTGATGATCTAAATAATTATTTATAGGCGATAGTTGTGAGTCCAAGGTAGCCATTAATGGGCCTCATTTTTAGCTGGTCAAGCATATTACCATTTTCTTTCATACTGGACACATCTGAGCATTTAAAATGCAAAGTAAACACTTTCATTTAAGGTGGAACTGAAGTCATTTAGTGGTTTCATGGTTGATTAGAAAAGTAATAAATCTGAAAAGCATCTTTAGAGACTATTTTGCTTCACATTTGCCCTGCATGTAACCCCTCTGCTTTGAATGCGCTTGTGTTTTTGACAAAAGCCTTTTCTAGAAACAATGCGACATCTTGCAGCATGTTCACAGCCATTTCATGTGACAGCCTTATGAGGGAGCTTTGAGAGGCTTGAACCTCTTCAGATGTCTGGTTCTTACCACCACTCTGAACTATTCTCTAAAGCAGTTTTTCCCAACGCTGCTCCTGGAGGCACACAATCATGCATATCTGGTGTGCTCCCAACACACCTGATCCAACTAATCCTCCAATTAACATCACTGCACTGAGTGTAGGTAGGTGTGGTGAGGCAGGGAAAGCAGTAAAACTTGTAGGGCAGCGTGGCTCTAGGCCAGGGGTGTCAAACTCCGTGTCCAACGCTACTTTGTGCCCCTTCTCCTCGGACACTCACTAAACCTGGCACTTAGCAAGTTGAATCAGGTGTGTATGAGCAGGGAAATCCCCAAACAGTGGACACTAGCCCTCCAGGATCGGAGTTTGACAACCACTGCTCTGAAGTTATGAAGTTATGGAACAGAGAATTTCAATGAATTACTGTCATGTTAGTCAGATAATCAAGAAATTGTGAATACATAGATTAAGGTCCCCTTTTAAGACCAGCTGTTAATGAAAACTACCACGGCTGCTGTTTGTTGTGTGTTCTGATGACAACAATATATGAGTGAAAAAAGTGTGTGGTCTGTGGATTTTGTCAACCACTATGTTCTTTCCCAACAATGCCACAACAGTATAGTGACTGACTAGATTTAGTGGGGGGACAGGGGGACATATGACATGTATGACATATAGAAATGACTTTTTTATTGTTTGAAAGGCAGTCATGTGAAACAGGAACAACGTTTTCCTGCTCTTTCACTTGAAATTTTACTGCAGAAAATAAAGGCTTAAAATATTTAAGCTAAAAAAATAAGCTTTACCTCTTAAGCATATTCCTTTCCAGTTGCAAGTTGTCAAGAATAAAAAAGGGAGGTTTTGTAAAAGTAAACCATTAAAACAGCTTATAAAATACTAACAGGTTTAAACAAAATAACCTGAACTCACTCCACCTGTCTTGTGAAGTTCAACTTTGGTCATTAAACAAGTGGGCCAACAACTCAGAAACTGGGCCCTGGAACAATATTGTACAGGTGACATACATCGACTCGTGCATAAGAAGCTACAATCTTTTAAATCCCTCACTTTTCAAAGCATAGAATGACCTGGAAATCGGTACTGAAGAGGGCCCCATTGGTTGGCAGCCTGCACTTCCATTCAGTTCCCATGCACTTTGCAGGGCTTCCACAGGTCGCATCGCTTCCCTTACAACCTCAAATGCTTGTCCACATCTTCCACGGCGTTGTTTTTGAACAGGCGACTCCTGCTCAACTCCGTCTTGCCTGCAATGTCTCTCTGTTCCTACGGAAATGAACGTTTCGTTTTTCAGCCTTTAGCACCGTTCTCGCCGCAGATCGCGCGTGGACGGTAAGTCTTGTAGAACCGCGAGTCAGTTGGAGGTACTGCTGTTGTAAGAGTTCGATGTGGATGGTGCAGGAGGCGGCAGAGACGGTGGCATGCCAATAGGTTTGCGGATGTGAGGCAGGAGGAAAGGGTCGCTGGCCAGCTGGTGCACATCAATGCGGTCCTCTTTCTTGTAGGCCAGGCAGCGACGGATAAAGGCCTAGAAACCACACACAGATGGAATCAATGCCAAAAGAAGAAGCGGGAAAAACTGAAATTGAACAATAACTGGGATCACACCCCAACACAGGTTTTACAGTTTTCTGCCTTTAACATACCTGCTGGTTTCATGAGCTTAAGGGTATGAGGGCAGACTGAATTATAAAGAGCACAGAACTAGTTTTTGGTGTTGGCTTCTGTCAAGTCTACCTTTGCTTCTGTAGAGACCACAGGCTTGGCAGGAAACTGAACCTCTGTGGCTTTGAGAATGGTGTTCTCTTGTAGAATGTCCTGCTGGGACTGATTATGTCCAAACGGCTACAAGGTGTGGGGAACAACAGTCAGAATGGGCAACAATAACAAACAAAGTTTGTGTGTGTGTGTGTGTGTGTGTGTGTGTGTGTGTGTGTGTGTGTGTGTGTGTATTAGTTACCTTCTTCCCATAGAGGCTCTGGTAGAAGATCACTCCCACTGACCACACATCTACTTTGTTGGAGATTTTAGGCGGCTCTTTCCCCACTACAAAGCACTCGGGGGGCAAATACCTAAAACAAAGGGCAGATCAGGCACCGAAAAGCAATGATAAATACAGAGAAAACAGCTGGATTTGAAAAATGATACCTGATAACTCAACAAGCCAAGATTGAGGTTTAAATCTATAAGACATTAATGTCTACAAACCGTGTTTATCTACAATAACAAAATTAAATTGGGAAAAAACACTAAGAATAAATCTACCATAAGCCTTCATATTAAAATCCAATGACAAGCATGCACTCAATCTGCCAGAAATGCAAAGCCCGGTGTTGCATGATTATGATTGGCTGATGCTGTCCCAACAGCACCCGGTCCCCCTCATTTGAATGTCTTTCATTTTCGTGATCTAAGCAAGAACAGAACACAACGTTCAAAATATGTTGGGAAATAAACCAAAAACCTCATCGGGTATTCGAAGCGGCATCACTAAGAGAAAGAATGATAAGGCGGCTTCCCTCAACATTGATTATGCAAACTGACAAGTTCATTATCATGGGCAGTGGTGGCCTAGTGATTTGGACGCTGCCTTTGAGACCTGAAGGTCGCAGGTTCGAGTCCCAGCCCGGGCACTATTGTGGTGCCCTTGAGCAAGGTACCGTCCCGCTACACTGCTCCCAGGCTCTTTTCATAGCTGCCCGCTGCTCCACGTGTGCACGTGTGATGTGTTAAATGCAGAGGTCACATTTCATTGTGGTGCTTGAGTGTGTTCACAATGACAAATAGTCACTTACACTTCAGATTATCTGTGTGCAAGGTCAATGTAAACATTACATTACGAACAAAGTCAATGTCCCTTATTGGGCAGTGGTGGCTTAGTGGTTAGGACACTACACTTGGGACCTGAAGGTCCCGGCCCAGGCACTACTGAGGTTCCCTTGAGCAAGGTACCGTTCCGCTACACTGCTCCCCGGGCGCTGTTGATAGTTGCCCGCTGCTCCATGTGTGCATGTGTGATGTGCAGAGGTCGCGTTCGTTCTGGTGCTTGAGTGTGTTCACAATGACAAATAATCACTTTCACTATTATCCAAGCAGGCAGGAACTTGCTCTTCTACCATAGAAAGCCTAGTTTAATAGGAGCAGGGCTCACTCTCATGCTCACCATTTAGTATTAATGATTTAGAACACAGTGCCAGCCACAAGCAGCCTGCTACACTAACATGGTTAGCTTGCTAAACTGCCAGTGCGCTGTATTGACAAGAAAACAGCTGTCGAACGACATCTGATGGTTAAATGCTGGCTCTGATTTGGGTGGATTTGATCTGCTAGAGGTGATACTGGTGATACTCAGATGGAGGTGGACTGGTAATCGGTCATAACCAGACATTTTCCTACTGGGCCAACGCACATTGGGGCTGATGGATTTAATTTAAAATATCTTTACATAAATAAAAATTTAATTTTAAATGAGCAATGACTGCTCCATAAAGTAGGGAGAACGGCCCTTTTGTTCATTTCTACACTGACACTGGGCTGCCCAATCGCATTTCTTACTAGTCCTTGGCCCCTTCAAAATATGCAAGTTGATAGAAATTTGAATCTTAAAACTAACATGTACTTGAGTCAAAAGACTGAAGACCACAAAACCAACCAAAACTGTCCAATGTACAATTATGACAAATACTGACTCAAAAAGCATAATAACCATGTATGTTTGACTGTTACCAGTAGGTTCCTGCTCCTTGCGATGTGAGCTCCATGCCATCCACAGAGTTATAGCTATCGTCGTCCATGATCTTCGACAGGCCAAAATCTGTAATCTTTATCTCTCCGCATGCGGTGCCATTGACCAGCAATATGTTGCCTGAAAAAAAGTGTGTAGGACAGAAAAGTGTGTAGGACAGTAATGTTAACTAGGGCTGCACAATTTATACCATTTCTGCAATGCTGGCCTTAGCAACACTCATGTTGCAGAAGATCATAAACATACGCATGAGCTTCAAACCACAATGTCTGTGTGCTGTGAGCCATCCTGACCAATCATAATGCCAGAGGAGCTTCGGTGGATCAAGGTTCATGTATTAAAACAACTGTATAATAATATTCTAGGGTGTTCACAGATCATGTGAAGAAGAGCAGGGCACGAACACGGGGTACATTTTGAGTGGATATTCTGTGAAAGCTGACCTCACTGTCCGCTGCAGGGCCTTGCGCTTCATGACCGTGCAATTTCCGAACCAGACAGTGATGCAGCTCCTCAGGATCGTCTTTACTTTCTGAGGAGACTGAGGAAAGCCCGTCTTCCACCATCGATCCTCAGCATGTTCGACAGAGGGACCATTGAGAGCATTCTGAGGAGCTGTATCACTGTCTGGTTTGGAAATTGCAAGGTCATGGAGCGCAAGGCCCAGCAGCGGATAGTGAGGTCAGCTGAAAAGATCATCGGAGTCTCTCTCCCCTCGATCACAGACATTTACACCACACACTGCATCCGCAAAGCCACCAGCATTGTGGATGATCCAACACACCCCTTACACACAGTGTTCTCCCTCCTGCTGTCTGGAAGAAGATACTGAAGCATTTGGGCCTTCACTACTATAATGTGCAATAGTCCCCCAGGCAATTCGACTCTAAAACACTCAGGGACTGGCCACAAACACACACACACACTTAACTATTCCTTAACCTATACTTATTACCCATACTGAACTATGCTGCTACATTCCTCCTGCCCCCTGTGTCAATGTTTACAATCACAGTATTGTATTTTTGCACATCCTGCTACCTCGCACCTGGTTGTCCCATAACGGTCTTTGTTTGTACCTGTCTGTCTTTGCACTGTCCTGCAATGTTTGCACATCTTTGCACACAATGCACTTCATGTTAGTTGTGTAGTGTTTGTGGTCCTGTGTTTCCTGTAGCACCATGGTCCTGGAGGAACGTCGTTTTGTTTTTACCGTGTGCTGTGTGAACTGTGTATGGCTGAAATGACAATAAAAGCCTACTTTTAACTAGCCAATTTGTTCTCGCATTCCTGCACCAATGTCAAGCTTGCAGAGCTCTTACCTATTCCTGGTGGCTGTAATGCAGCTACATTTTGGGCGTATACCTTCTAGCAAGAGTCAGCCACGCGAAAGCACAGCCTTCACATAATGAAGGTAGTTGTAATGCAGTGTAGAACATATATACAAAACAATGCAAGACGTCCATATTCCAACATTTTCATGCACAGACTGATCAAAAATGTAGAAAATAAAATAATTTTTGCAGTTTTGCAGTTCTACTGAACAAATTGTCATTTGTTCACTAGAACACTAATGTAACCCCCCACTAATCAAGCAAAAACATGACACTGATGAAACCAAACTAAACAAAAATACCTGCGTCTCCTCGCAAAATATTTGTCTTATATAAATCTATAAATACCACATACTGCGGTGAAATGTCAGGATAGAATTAATTGTTTAAAAAATGGATACCACCCAAGCCCACTTTTTACAAAACGGATACGTTTATGTGAATTTACACTGGAAAAATATCATCTAGTTCAAACGAAAGTGTACTGACTTAACTGTCTTTTGCATTGATGAACCCAACTTTTGAGGCTCAAGTACAATTAGTTCATCAGTCTGACAGTTTGACCAGCAGACACTATATTAAACCCTGCGTACTGGGTAAGCTTTAACAAGGGGTTCACAGATATGAGGTGTGTGTTAAGAAGCTTAATGTTGTATATGTAGGTTGTTGTTTTTTTTTTTTTTTTAAATGCTTTTGCTTAAAATATTGACGACGATGTTCACAAATAAAGTTGAAAAAATTGACCAAAAAAAGCGGAACATAATGTTTTGATTGAACAATGACAACATAGATGTTTCATTCTGCCGATCTCACCTGGTTTGAGGTCGTAGTGGATGATGGGAGGGCGAATTTCATTCAGGTATTTCAGAGCGTTCACGATCTGCATGACGATGGAGCGTGCCTCCTTCTCTGACATCAGCTTGTGCTGCTTCAAGTAGAAGTCTAAATCATTCCCCTCGCAAAACTCAAGAACCGTGCAGAACCTGGGCCAATAAAATCGCATTTTTAAAAACAAAACTATTCTTAAAGACCTGGCGAGCTCCACACAGACGCCCCAACACTCACTTCATCTGTTATACACAGTTCTGTGGGGGAAAAAAGATTCAAAATTACGTCTGTGATCAAAAATCTGAGTTTCCTGAAAATCATGAAGGCATCTGGAGTTGTCTTACAATCCCTTTTTGCCACGAGTGTTAGCAAAATGGAAAAATCAGCAAGAGCGATGTTTGATTTGCAGTTCAATTCGTTTTTATAGGTCACTGCATGCGGAAATTGTGATTTGCCAAACCACACCACCTCCTTTCATTGCTCAATGGTACAGTTCTGATGCTCAATGTAGGCACAGACCCTTCTCAGAGTCACTCAGAATCTGATCTTTCTTGCTTCTAAACATCAACCTGCTTACTTGCTGCTTAGTACAGATCACTGTTAGGGTTTTAAGACTTTAAGACTGATGTCAGTCAAGATCGTACGTCTCCCATTTATCAGGTTAACCAGCAGTGAAAGGAATAAACTTACGAATCTGTGTCTAGTGAGAAGTAGTCATAAAGTTTGACTATTCTGGGATGGTCCAGCTCTTTGTGAATTCGGTATTCTCTGCAGGCATGCCTGAGGAACGAGAGGAAATAACGATAAGTGAGAACGTTTACACTACACGATTGTCATATTCACAAACCCCATTTCCGGAATGTTCTGGATATTTTCCACAATGCAACAAACCAACTAACTTTTAATTAACTAAATAGTTTCACTAACCAACTCATTTCTGCTGGGTAAACATACGTAGCGTTTAAACAAGATGAAAAATATTTAAGGTACACTGGTTCTATCAAAGGCCCAGTCTTTGAATGTCTGTTTATGGCTCAGTGGACTAAACATATGGAAGTTCCAAAAACATATTGAACCTAGAGGAAAGTGGAACTGGCTCAGGCTGGTTTTAACAATGCCTTTATGCCTAAATGTCATACCTCTAAAAGTAAAAATACTGCAGACACCTTAAAAACACAACGTCCATTAAAACAGGACAACAACAAAAAAAGAATCACTTACTTGTGATAGTTTTCCTTTTTCTCTTCCCTCCAATTCTTGTTAAGCTGATGAATTTTAACAGCCACGTACCTCTGCTCTGTTAGGTCAAATGCCTGGAATTTGAAAACAATTATTGACAAAACTTTCAAAAACCAAATCACCTAGCAGGACGGTACTTTGCTCAAGGGTACCTCAGTAATGCCCAGGCCAGGACTTCAGTTCACAAAGGCATGGTCCTAACCACTAGGCCACGACTGCCCACAAAGTGTATTTAAACCTACTGTCAGGTCCAATGTGAGGGGATGAAGAATTATCTGCTTTTCAGATCCTACTGTGAGAAATTCTTTTTGAAAAAGGTCCAACCAAGTGCAAAATGGAGGTTGAAACAATTACATGGCCTCATACTAAAACACGAGCGCATCAATCGTAAAAAAAAAAGGTGCAATATTTACACAGAAAAGCCTACCTTGCATCTACACTCATTATGCATTTTAATCAGCTTCACCGACCACAAAGGTCAATTCTACAGACTATAGTCTCAACATCTTTCGTAATGTGCCTTTACTCCTCTCCGCAACGGTCAGGACCCTCACAGGACCACCAGTGAGCAATTAAAGAGTCGTGGATCCCATTTAGACTACAGCTTGCCATTTTAAACTACAAAGTGCAATACTGTTGTGAATGTGTCAACTCTGAAATATGGATCTTACTTTATACACTTCACTGAAGCCTCCTCTGCCGAGCAGGTGTAGCAGCAGATAGCGATCATTCAGCGTGGGGTGGTCCTTAAACCTGCGGGAGAAATTGCAGGAAATAAGTAACTGCATGACCGCGGGATGAATCTAAACACATAAGCAGCCTGTGTGGGGTTTCGTCATACTGAGAGTTGTCTTCGTTGTGTATTCTCTTCAGCTCGCGTATGTGGAGATTTCTCACTCGCTCTAGCCGTTCCAACTCCGCCTGAATCTCCGCCTCCTCCTGAAAAACGGACATGTCCGGGGTGAAAATTTCTAAAAGAATTTGATGCGTGAAGACATTTAAAATTTCACCAAGAAAATTTCTGGGGCAGCCCAAAATCTAAGGGCCTCTCTAAGGGCCGGCTTCTCAGGTCAGTTCGGATTCTTTTGAACAGATTCTGTTGAAGCTGCTCTTTCAGAACCTTCTGCGGGTTCTACTAGGAACTGAAGATGCTACACTGGGCTCTGTCCAGTTGCTGCAGCATTTTCTGATCCTGGAAGAATCTATGGAAAATTCAGATAATGGCAGGCAGTGGTGGCCTAGTGGTTAGGATGCCGCCTTTGGGACCTGAAGGTCGCAGCTTCGAGCCCCGGCCCGGGCACTACTGAGGTACTCCTGAGCGAGGTACCGTCCTGCTACACTGCTCCCCGGGGGCTGTTGATGGGTTAAATGCAGAGGACACATTTTGTTGTGGTGGTAGCTGAATCGTTATCTTCAGATCAATGCATTTTCATTTACATTTACTCATTTGGCTGACGCTTTTATCCAAAGCGACTTCCAGGACAGAGGAAACAATCAAGCGTTCGCTTTGCATAGATCAACACAGAGTGGTGCTACACGGAGACCAACACACTGCTGCCTCTAATCTACATGACAATGTATTTGCTCAGCCTATTAGGGAGGGACAAAAGCCTGGTACAGAGAAAATGTAGTTGAGGAAGGAAATAATACCTTTTTTAAGTAACCAAGTCTCAGCTTAAAAATCTCCTCCTGCTCATGATAATCTGCCAGAGAAAGTCTGTGAAAGAAGCATTCCTTTGTTAAGTGCGTCACAAATGAGCAAGAAACTGCTAAATAAAAAGTGATGGCGAGGTGATCTGCCTACGCTTCGTTCTCCACTCCATAGCTTTTGCTCTTCCGTTTGTTTGGCTCCAGGCTGGGAGGTGAAGTTTGGGCCATAGAGGGCGGTTTTCTCTTTCCTAACAACTTCCTCTGACGCTCGATTTCCTCACGCTCGCTGTTGATCCGCTCCTGCTGCCTGTCAACAGACGGAATTTAAATAGAACACACCTAAACCAGAAAGAAAAGCGCCTTCACTGCCCTATACAACTTCGCACACTTCAACCGTTTACCAAACTTCCATGACCCGATTTTTTGCCAAACCATACACATCCTGTCCATAATATCTGGAGTTAAAGAGCAGAAGAAAGAAAGAGAACTGACTTAATGAGGTTCTGAAAGGCGTATCCGTCCGTCCACTGCTCAGTGAAAGAAGCGCCACGTCTGATGGTCGCGAAGTGACCCAATCGGAGCCGGTCTTGCATGCTCTTATCTCGACAAGCCATCTTCTCCTGCTTAGACTGTACACACATAGGGAAACAGACACATGGGTTGGTTGATTGCGGCTTTCAACCCACTCACTCCTGCCGAGGAGCCCACATGAACAGCCCTACCTGCCAAAGAACTGACCTAAAGTCATCATGGCACCTGTACACAAGGAACGGCTGCTAATTATTATTATATACATTTATTTATTTATTCTTTTCTCCTTTTCTTTTCTCTTGGTTGTTTTTGCTATCCGGTGTCAACCAGAGGAGGATGGGTTCCCCCTTCTAAGCCTTGGTTCCTCCTGAGGTTTCTTCCTACAGCTGGGGAGTTTTCCTGCCTCTGTCGCCTTTGGCTCTTTGGGGGCTCGGACTTGGTTTCTGTAAAGCTGCTTTGTGACAACGTCAGTTGCAAAACTGATCTACACAAAAACTCATCGTTGCTTGGAAAAGCTAGGAAATGAGTGCAAAACCACAGACACATGTACACACCTTTTCTATAAGAAGCTTCTTGCTCATGGTGATGCACTTGTTGAGCCGCTCCTTGAATCGTTCCAACATTTTCTGCTGCTCGTCGATCTGTCGTCTCAGGTCACAGTTCGTCTGTTGATGAAAGAGGAATTTTCTGCGGTTTTCTATTGTAAAATGAGTTTTACGTGAGATTTCGGTCAATAATTTGAAGCCACCATTCAAATATTAATAAGATAGAGAGCAAGGGTGTGCAATTATTTATACTGCTGGAGATGCCACGATATGAGGAGCACAAATCACCTCAAATAAGAGCTCAACGGACGTCCAAGCAAATTACAGATGAACGTTCAAATGTGATACGATGCAATTTCATAGAATTCTGTTTTAAAATTGGGTTTTATACTGCAGATTACATTTCAAAAAACTAAAAATACAAAATTAACTCTAAATTGTGTCAAAAACCAAATTGTGGAGGAATCTAAGACTGAACAAAAGCAGATCATTAAGAACGATAATCAAGACCAGTCATTGCACATTCAATGACATCCACAAAAGGCCTATAAACCATCTCTTTTACCTGTAAACACAACAGTAGTAATAGAGTTTACTATGAAACACTGATGCTTGACTAAACTGACATCTAAGGAATTTGGAGGTCAAGTTAACACCTATTGTTAACTCTTCGTCATCTTCTCCATATACAAAGAGTGCACAGCGTTTATTAATGCCTGTGCACAGACATACAGGACCTGTTTACTGGACATAGATTTAGATCTGCAGCACCCGTCTGCAGCACCATCCAATTAACCGTAATCATGTAGTGACTACAGAAGCTTGAGATGGAAAACAATAGAAAGACAGGCTGGTTGACAAACTGACAGACTGATTGATAGACAGACCACCATCTGGCCATAATTTAGTCATATACTGCATTTATAATGACAGTTTATTGCTTAATGAATGAACTACAGCTTACCCGCAACAGGTCGTCTATTCTGCCTTCTTTCTTCTCCAGGTCTGAGTTCTTGTTGGTTTCAAGTGCAAGGAGCTTGTCCATCGTCAAATTGCTCTGCATCCCCAGTGATGGCAAGAATGATAAATATCGATAAAATGCAGAAAATCTGAATCGTTCTTTGCAAAGTCTTTCAGTGACTAAAACTGGGCCTTTTGCTTAAACTGCAGCTGTGTTTAAGAGCTCACCTGCGTAGCTTTATGTAAGGAGTTTGCAGACAGCAGCTTCCCCAAGCTCGCCATGAGATCTGTACTACTAGAGCTGACTGAGGGAGGACTGCTCTGCTGTACCTAAAAAGATAGGAAAACAAGAAAAGAAAAAAACAGACATTTACAATAACAACAACAACTGAAAGCAACTGAAAGCAAGACCGTAAAATAAAAGACAAAACAGAACTCTGGGAAGCCACTCGTGGTTACAGTCTCTGTTCACCTCTATTCAGAATGTTCGGTGGAACAAATTTTCAAAAGACCTGTTCATGTTGAGAAGCCTCTGTGTAACTTTTTTCACATGCACCACCCACATCATGGAACCGGTCACTGATTTAACCATTTTCTTTGAACATTTCTGCCCCAAACAGCTAAATGTTTTTTGCATTTTTCCTTGATGGTGGCAGAAACAAGGCGTCACATGCAGCATATGCTCAGCAGGACGGCAAGGCTTGAATTACAGTGTGAAAGCAAACATTTAGCAGGGACTTAAGAAAAGAAAGGGGAAAACATGGAGCAGGGCAGCATTAAACAAGCAGCAGGGGAGACCGTAAACGATTTTAATAGAATTATCACACATTTGTGCTAAGAATAAAAATGTTGAATGTTGTTTCCAGCCCCACAAGTTAAGAACACTGCAAAAGTTACAACTTGCTCCACAAGCTGTAATTAACCAGACTGAGGGGGTAGTAAAAGCTGTTCAAACGTCTAATCGAACGATGCAAATACTTTTCAGTGTTGTTTGATCTATTTAAGCGTTTCAACCTAAATATATACACACATGCTCATCAAATTAGAAGAAATATTAGCCCAAACCAACTGAAATGCACTTAATTTGCATGGCCTAGTGGTTAGGACGCTGCCTTTGAGACCTAAAGGTCGCAGGTTTGAGTCCCGGCCCGGGCACTACTGAGGTACCCTTGATCAAGGTACTGTCCCGCTACACTGCTCTCCGGGCCCTGTTGGTAGCTGCCCGCTGCTCCACGTGTGCACGTGTGATGAGTTAAATGCAGAAGTTGCATTTCGTTGTGGTGCTTGAGTATGTTCACAATGACAAATAGTCACTTTCACATATGGGAAACACTGGAAATCAGCTTATGCTTATGATACAAAACAGGATGAATCCTGATGACACTTCACTGTGTGAACACAAGGTGATGATCAAACAACATTGTACCAAGTCATAAAGTGCCCAGGTTACATTTTAACCCGCAGGTTGTGCCCCCACTCTCCCTTATGCAGGGTAAGGATGGGCGATATGGCAGAAAATATCTTATCGCGATATTTTAAGACATTTCCCTGATTTGCGATATGTTGCGATATATTAAGTCACGATGTATTAAGAAAGAACCCACTATTGCACTATTGGCATCAATGTGATGGCCATCTTTTGGGTGCTCTGGTCAGCTTAGTATGAAAGGTATGAAGCAAGGGCTACTTGCTTTGACATGAAGTGAAGACCAACTAAAAACACTGCCTGCAGCCCTAATGACTTCCCTTCAGCTCACCCTCCAAATTCACAAAGACCTTTTCCGTCTACACAACATAGTTATTAACCTGCCAGTTTGGGCCAAAACAAATCTGATTTAATACAGCCAAGCTGTTTTTAAATGTTCCAAAACTTTTTAAAGCCAAAAGTTCATCTTAGGAAGATGGGAAGTCTGTTCTTTAAGTTAAGCCATATGTTGTGCGGTCATGAAGGTTCAACAGGTGTAAAATCCTCTCATATGGGTCAGTTTTTATGAAATAAATCGTCGGATTCGTTTTAAAGCTTGAATGGAAGATTAGCTAGCTGTCCAGACAGTAAAAGTGATCACAATAATAAAAGTTAGGCAGTTAAGCTTACGCGAGGAAACAAATCAGCTAGCCACCAAGTCACGATGTATTAAGAAAGAACGAAGGAAAAACGAGCAAACATCTAAAAAAAAAAATAAAAATCAACGTATGACTACAAATCATTTTTATTCCATGTTTTCGACACCACAGTTCAAGATGTTCACTTAAGCGAATGTTTTTTTTTTTAAAGTACTAACATTATCAAGATGTGTTCCGAAAAGGTTATTGTGTTGTGACCAGTTTATCACGATAATGATCAATATCGTCATATTGCCCAGCTCTAGTGTGGGGCTTTAGAAAGTTCATGTTTATATTTTAATATGAGAGGTAAATAGAGTCAAATAAGTTATTCATATTTCATAGTTATTAATACAAATATTATGGGCTAAACAAAAAAAAACTGCCCATTCAGGATGACTTAAAAAAAAAAAAACCGGTCCTGTTTAAGCACTTAAGAAATACGATGACGGCGGCAAGGTGGTGCAGTGGTTAGCCCTATCGCCTCACAGCGAAAAGATCCTGGGTTCGATCCTCGGGTGCCTTTTTGTGTGGAGTCTGCAAGCTCTCCTTGTATTCATGTTTTTTTTTGTCTGGGTTCTCCGGTTTCCTCCCACAGTCCAAAGGCTGCAGTAGGTTGACTGGATGTTTTAAATTGCCCATAGGTGTGAATGTGTGTATGAGTGGTTTTCTGTCTATGTATTGCCCTGTGATGGGTTGGCCTCCTGTCCTGGGTGAACCCCACCTTAGGTCCGCAGTCAGCTGGGATTGGCCCTAGCTTCCCGGAAACGGAAGAAGCGGTTTAGGAAATGGATAGACTAGCAGTGAAAAAATGGCAGCTGAAGTGCATTATGGTTAGGCTTATTGTACAACTGGCTGTTGGACACATTTCACAGCTGGATGCAATCTTAGGAATTCCTAAAATCCTCTTTTCCATCGTTTTTTCCTCCTCAGTATAGGACTTAAAAACCTGTCAAGACGATCTGAATGCTCACCAACGCGAGCGAGTGTTGTGGAGAAGAGCGGACCAGGGTTGGAATTCCCTGTGCTGGACTGGTCCCTGGACTGTTGCCCACCGCATACTGACACAGAGCGACACAGTGTGGCAGAATGAGCAGGAGGAACTAAAAAAAAGTAAACAAAGCACTAAGAATGAAACGCATAGAACGGCCACTCAGCTACTCACCTCAAAATAATCACTAATTTTAGGCCCTCGTGTTCCTCCTTTCACTGTAAAATGAAGAGAAAAATCATTGCGTACACTAGGTAAAATAATTCAACGTCTACTCACTTGAATAAACAGGCATTAGATAAAATACACACACATTTACATACACATGATTGAGCTAAGCATGAAAACCATCTCCCTAATTCTGTGTAGGTCCTAACCACTGGGACTGAAGGTCGAGGTTCGAGTCTCGGCCCGGGCACTGCTAAGGTGCCCTTGAGCAAGGTACCATCCTGCTACACTGCTCTTAATGGTTTCGAAGTTTCTGCGGCTTTAAACCCACTCGGTCCTGCTGAGGAGTCCATATGAACACCCCTCTCTGCCAAAG
>JBBPDA010027549.1:0-15321 GCA_037974385.1 Arnoldichthys spilopterus | reverse complement strand
ATAGATAGATAGATAGATAGATAGATAGATAGATAGATAGATAGATAGATAGATAGATAGATAGATAGATAGAGCAGAAAGATTATCTTTTGTTTACTGAGGTTATGGTCAAGTTCAGGTTTAGGTGTCGTTGTAGGATTACAGAAGTCAATGGAATGTACTCACAAAGATAACTATACCAATGTGTGTGTGTGTATGTGTGTGTGCATGTGTGACTGTGTGTGTGTGTGGTCCCTGCAGGTGTAACCTCTATCCCAGCAACAAGTCTGGGTATTTTCCTGAGTGGAGTAATAATGAAGAGGTTTAAGCTGGGTCTGCTGGGAGCTGTCAGGCTGGGTTTCGTGTTGTATATCGCAGGATTTCTCTGCACTGTTCCTTACTTCACCCTCAGCTGCTCCAACACGGACATGGCAGGAGTCACAGTGCCCTACCAAAAGTAATGATACCTTCTTACTACAATAACATTCATCATTAATGTACCCAAATCAACAGCATTCACTAAACCTTTCATTTACTTCATTAAATAACATGCAGTAACATTCTTCTCTATTCTGCTTCAAAGCCTTAGTATGATTAACCATACATTACAGTTTCATACACAGTAGTAACATATAAAACATGTAAATATTATAATCTAGATAGCAAAATTTAATAAAATAATTTTTATCAAGTCTTTCTGATTCTGGTAACTAAACATTTGCTGTTTCTATTTTAGGCCTATGCATGCAGAAGACCTGGAGATCAGTTTGCTGTCATCTTGTAACACAGGCTGTGGCTGCCCCCTGAATCAGTGGGACCCCGTGTGCGGTCAGAATGGAGTGACCTATGTATCAGCCTGCTATGCTGGCTGTAGTTCCACTCACGGCTCAGGAAGGAACATGGTGAGCTTCCCCTGGACGTATGAGTGTATCCTATTAAAGCGACTGAGATCAATTTTCTACTCTTTTCGTTGAGTTTGTTTGAACAAATTGGCCTGCTCATAAATAAAAAAAAATGATTCTAGGGTTGTAACAATGAATCAGTCTGTATGGATGGATCGACAAAAATAGCACATAATCCAAAATATTGTAGGTTTGTGGTTGGACATTCTTTAATTCTGCTCCCAGCTCTCCATGAGATCTAGCCATTTGGGTAAGGGTGTTTACAGAGTAAACACTGGTATTTATGATCAGGCATTCTTTGTTATGCAGGATAGTCTCCTACCCCCAAAAAGGCCACTAGGCCAGCTGACCAATGTAAACTTCTTAACGTTTGAAGTATAAAAGTCACAGAGTACCATGATAACATACCAGATATGCCATGTCTGGTATCAAATGAATGCACATGCCATATCACTCAATGTTCTGTGTACACTGTGTTATGTCATCTAACTTAACTGGTCATTCTGAGTGGCTCCACAGCAGGATGCCTGCTGTGGTTATTGGCTGGTATAACTGTTTGATGTTCAGGAAGCATCAACCAACATTACCAACATTCAAATGATAACAGAGATGGTCATTGGTTACTCTGATGTGTTTGAACAATTTGTCTATAAAAGGGTGCGTCACAGATTATCACATTGGAATTATTTCCCCGATGCTGTCAGGGTATCGCCTTATTGACATTGTCATCTTTGCTAATTAAAATTTGTGTAACTTAAGGTAATGTAATGTTGACAGTACTGGTAAGTTATCCTTAATGTTTCTACTCTATAATAAATCACTGTTATTCCGCTAAATGGTTTCCTTTAATGTCGTTAAAGCTATGTTAACAAGGCTGACAGAACCTTCTAGTCTGACGCTCTGGGTGACCATAATCTGAACACATATTAATGTCCTGACCAGCCTCTGAGTTTTATATCACAGTATAATTCCAGGCTGGAGTACAGGCTTTAATCCCTGAGGTTTAGTTATGGCAGGCCTATAAATAGGATCTATAGTTTGTTAAATACAAACTCTCACTGGAATCTCAGTCCAACACATACTAAACGAACTGGAGATCTTAATGCAGGTAATAGCATGGTTAATATTGGAGTCGGATTAAGATAGCGTGCCCACCGTCATTGATCGGGAACAAACACTTACACTGAGGGAATAACTGTGGCACCTAAAAATCGATGTGTGTGTTTATTCCACAATTATTTCTCCTTCATTTTACTGTGAGCAGTGTTTTGTACTGAGAAGCTGCTTCTGCTTATGACGACACTGCTGCATTCGACCTTTAATAATATAACGTTTGGATTATAATTTGTTTGCATGTGTGAGATGATGGAAATGTAGCAGACTGTGTGAAATGTTGTCATGTTTCATACTGACTGCAGATCCCAGTTCTGAACTAAAATCACATCAAATCAAAAATGTATATAATCACTGGCTAAAATAGTGCATGTAGGATCAAATTGTGATGAAACTTGTTATGTATAATCCTACTTTTTTCTACTTTTTTTGCATCTATTTGAATGTGAATAATTAGATGAGTTTTAATTAAATTTCACATTCAAAATACAGAACATGTTCTCAGTTCATGCCAAACTGTGTGATTCGAGGGTTTTTCATGGTTGACCTCAATAGAACCAACATGTTCTCAAACTGAATATGCTTAAAGACTTGAATTTACTGTAAAGTCAAAGGTCATACTCATCAGCATTTCTCTTCCACTCTAGACGTTCACTGGCTGCAAATGTGTGGAGAGTTGGGGAGTGAGTGAGGTAAACTCCTCAGCAGTGCTAGGACAGTGTCCCAGAGAAAGCAAGTGCTCTACAATGTTGTATATCTACCTGGCCCTGCAGTCTCTCAGCTTCTTTATCTTCTGCCTGGGAGGCGTGCCACTCTTTATCATCTGCCTGAGGTACCCACCCATCAGTTCTCTACCATGTAGTGTCAATGTAATGGTTATGAACACTATTATCATACAATTACCACTACTACTATTACATGGCTACTGTCAATAGCTTAGGATAGGACCACTTATACTGTTTAAAGGGGTGTAAATCTGCTGTTATTGTGATTCAGTTCATCTACAGAGTTCATTGTATTGCTACATTTTGCTTATTTTTAAAGAAATACATCAAATACGCTTAACCTTTCAGCACATAGGGAGACACAGGTGTGCCACTGACCACTTTCCCTTTAAGTGCACCTTCATATGATTTGGAAAATTAAACACTAAACATTCGATACATTTTAACTCGCCGAGCAACAACAGAAGTTAATGGCAGATCAATATTACAGTCGATTTATTTAAATTATGCAGAGAAAAACAGTACAGGACTACAGTAATGTAATTGTAGAACAACAACGTACACCCATATAAAATACAAGTGGAATTGAATATTTTCAGGTGTTACTGATATTGTGAATCTTAGAGTCATTTGAACCTTCAGACCTTCCAAAGGTTGTGTCACGATTTGAGGTTGCTAGAAGTATGTGCAAGTTTTAAGGTTTTGAATATTTATTGTAAACAAACTAAACTAAATACAAACAACGACTATAAAATCATTAAATAAATACAGACTAAGAAAATAAAAATGAAGAAATAAACAGGTTTAACCTGACTCAAGAAAACTGATCTCCAGGTCTTCTGCATGCATAGGCCTAAAATAGAAACAGCAAATGTTCAATTACCAGAATCAGAAAGACTTGATAAAAAAAAAACATTGACAAGATACACCTGGGCAAGGGAGGAGTGTGCAAACAAGGGCCAGATGGACAGGGAGGAGCTAAGGCAGGACAAGGGTGTGGCTAGAACATAAACAAAACACAAGACATGTGCACATGGCCAAGGAAAACAAAATAAACCCAAACAAGTCAACACGAAACCTTACAGGTTTAATGTAATATGTAAACAAAATGTGCAATTACTCCCCATATATGAGAACTGATCTGCAAAAATTTGAATTTAGTATTTGTGAGAAACCAACAAATTTGCATACAACATTTATCCAGCCAAAAGAAGCTCAGCCCTGGTCATTCAGGATGAAACATTTTGGACAAGGGACAATTCAGAGCCAATGAAAACACAGATCGTCAGTCTTAAAGGCACAGTAACACAAATAACCAAGGGATATACACCAATCAGCCATAACATTAACTCCACTGACAGGTAAAGTGAATAACATTGACCAGTTGTTTCATTACAATGGCACCTGTCAGGGGGGTATGATATATTAGAAAGAAACTGAACAGTCAGTTCTTGAACTTAATGTGGTGGAAGAAATAAACATTTGAGCATAAAGATCTGAGCCACTTTGACAAGGGCCTTATAGTGATGGGGCAACGACTGAATCAGGGCCCCTCTAAAATGGCAGGTCTTGGGGAGTGTTCCAGGTGTGCATTAGTTAAAAGTGTTCAAAGTAAGGACATCTGCACAACAGTCCGAGCTGTTTCAGCAGCATTAGGGACCTACTTAATATTAGCCAGGTGGTGTTAATGTTGTGGCTGATTGGTACAAAAAGATTGGAGATGAACATGAATAAATAAATTATGACAATGACATTTTTTTAAAGACTTTTCTAATTTGAAGAAGAATATCCAGTGCCCCCAGTTACACTCACTTTTTCCTGTCCTATGTCTGCCTATAGGAGTGTGGAGCCTGAGCTGAAGTCTTTGTCTGCAGGGATGCTCCTGCTGGTTCTCAGAGTGTTTGGTAAAAATTATTTATTCTTTCTACTGCACCTGTTAATTTCCTTCATATGCATACGGTTCATATGCATGTTTCACTGTGTGCCGTTGTAGGTGGTATTCCAGCGCCCGTCTACTTTGGGGCTCTGATTGATTCCACCTGTCTGAAGTGGGGGAGCAGGAAGTGTGGAGGCAGAGGAGCATGTAGGATGTATGATATAAAGACTTTCAGGTGACAACCACTCACATTAATATAATAATAATAATAATTATTATTATTATTATTATTATTATTATTCAAAGCATTTTCTTTGCCCAGGTATCTGTTCCTGGGCCTGAGCAGCGGTCTGCGGGTGTGTGGCTATTTGGTCTTCTGGGTTACTGTCGTCCAGATCAAGAAGAAAGTGCAGAAAGAGCAGCAGGCTGCTGTGAATCTGGAGCTCCAGAAGCCAGCAGGGGGCGTAGAGGAAGCACTGTTGAAAGGAGAATCCGAGCAGCAGGATGGGCTGAGGCCTGAGAAAGAGTCAGCGTGATGTTTTTGAAGGCTGAGGCCACACTGAGCTTGAAAGGGACCATACCATGCAAAAAGGAATGTTTCTAAAAAAAATTTTTTTTGCAATAAAAGAGTTCAGTGCTGCAAAGGGGTAGTGTGTAAACACTTTCAAAATGGACCACTGATTTTTCAGATCATGCAGTCTATATACGGAAACCAATTGTTAAACTGATTGTTTTCACGATGTCACCAAAACCACATTTACAAATATCTGCCTATTACATCTCAGTAGTTTAGCTTTGCCCATTCACACTTGGAGTTACGAGGAAGGTTTTCAGAATACACTAATTATAAAATGAAGCTCAATGAAGAACAACCAATCAGAGTAGAAATCATTTTCAAAGGGTTAGGCAGTTGAGAGCTTTGTCTTCGCGACCTCGTTTGGGGATCTGTCGCCATGGTTACGTGTTAGACCTAGGTGTGATTGGCATGTTTGCGTTGGGCACACGACAGGTAATTTGGTAAAGGCTTTTGGATGTTTATCCCGTAATTGTCTTTAGCATACAGGCTTTGAGTGGTGCTCATTTTGTCTGTCTGCTGGACTTCCATTGTCATTTCTTGGGGTTCCGTTCCCCTGCCCCTCTCATTCCCAGCAGCAAGGGGTTCTGTTTCATTCTGTTTGGTTCCGGTTAGTGAGTGCGCCGGCTGCACCAGGGAGGCTCTCATTTAGTATTGCGGGCTCCCGGGTGCGGTCGGTTGTGGCATGGGGGTGGGGGGCTGCATATGATCATGCTACCATCTTACGGGCTTCGCGAACTGTGCACATTTAGCAAATTCAACACTGTGTTTACATCTGGCGTTGCGGGGGAACGGTTTGCAAACTCGCTTTCCAGCGACGTTTATTTTCATAGGGCCAAAAAACAGACACACCCCCATCCTCGCTAAGGCGAGCAGGGAGGCGGGGTCTTCTTCCCTTCACATGGCTCTTCTGAAACCTTTTGCCAGCACGTTACACCTTTATGTATATACGTGTTAATGGCACAGCAACAATGAGAACATGGGCATAAAACACTTAATTAGTTTAGTTTAGTTTTTAATACATGAAACCATGTCAATTTCATAAATGGACTTACAAAAATGTATAATGTAAAATATAAATACAAAACAGAATATCCTACTTTTGTCTTGCCGATAATTTTCCTTCCAGTTTAATACACTTATCACAGTCTATGTTGTATGACCATTTTACATCATCTCCTCATATGTTTGAATGAATCAAGCTCTCTTAGGTTCTGTGCCTTTACAATTGATATGTAAATGCCCTCTGTGCTAACTGGCTATGCTGTATTGAAAAGCAGTCTGGGCAGTAACAACACCCCTTATAGGTTCGACATGAATGGGCAGAGCTAAATTACTGCAGGCTAAATGGAAGGCCTATCTAATTTTATGTGGTTATGACAATCCAACCTTGACAAATTTAAAGCTTTCTGTTATTGCAGCAGATGTCGCATATATAGACTATGAGAACAGTAGAGTGAGATAAATGTTTTGAAACTTTAACAGTGCATGAGACACATTTTAGAATACGGGAGAAAATGTAATTTGTCCATAAAATAATGATTCATAATTCTAATCAGGTACAAGGGCTAGGGTGTCTACAACCTGCTCTTTATTTATTAAAGTGAGTTTCTTGTTTAGCAGGACCATACCTTTGTATTTTCCTTGTGCATATATGTAGTGTACAATGCAATAATTAGATCTACAGATGACATGATGCATTTCAGCTCTTGCTTGACTTCGATGAATTCTTGGTGCTATAATAGCAAAAAGTCGGACAGTTAAAGGAAAATATGGACTTTTTACGAGAAAGTAGTTAAAAGTTTGTTTTTTGTGAGTTTTAATGAAATGTAAGCGTTGTGTTACCGATTATACCCAGGTCAACCGGGATCATCTTTTACATTTTAATAAAGGTTACTGGAAAATATATAAAACATTGAAGAAGACCACTAGGTGGGGTCAGAGATACACAACTGCAGCTCAGACTGCCCTTGGCTGTTGAAAATGAGATATTAATGGAAAATTAAACACTGACGAGTACAAAATAGTTTAAGTCATGACATCTGTTGTTTTGCTGTATTTTATAACTCTCTCTGTCCATATTACTCAGTATTTCCCTGTCTTCCACAAGCAGCAGCAATAAAGCATCAGAAATCTCATCATTTAAATACTTTTTAAATCAATTCAAAAAATAAATCAAATTCAAATTTACACAGTTTTCTCCTTCGCCAAAATGCAGTCAAACAAACATTTTGATATGGCTATTTGTGCACTGGAGCTCTAGGACTTATTTTTCAGACTAATGTAGCTGACAAGTAAGAAAATTAACCAATTAGCCACCAGTTAGCACCATGCAAAACTAGGTGTATCACATTGTGTTGTGTCATATGACTACTGCTTTTAGCTTAAGCTATTTTGGTGATATCCAAAAGTGTTAGTTGCAGTGCCCCCTATAGACAAAATTTTCAAAAACTTCCAAAAATTTTGTAGTAATGCAGTCTGTCACATTTCGTTGCACATTTGTGCCACAAGATACCCAGCCAACATGTCCATGTGTTTTTTTTTTAAATCTTTGACCTGGCTCATTTTGTCCTCAGTCTTCAGCCCAAGTGGGTTTGCTCATAAACTCAGATACAAGGGTAAGCCCAAGTGAGACCTAGACAAAACCATTAAAAAAGAGAACCCACTTGGGGTGGCCCAAATTAAACCCAGCTATTGCACACAGAATCCCACCGGATACTGAAACCCTAGATTTTTGTATTAAGGTTTTTCTCTATGTGAGGCTACTTCGCAAATGGGTTGAAATGAGATCATGCATCTCCTAGAGGCTAACCTGACAATCCAATTTTTGTAATTTTTGGCAAAACAGTTATCAAGCTATTACCCAAAAAGTGCTTTGTGCACATATGTATAAATATCATGTACATTTTATTCAGCATATTTAATAAAAAAAAGATGTTATTTCAAAAAATACATTTTAATTATAATGTTTTCATTTATGCAGAATAAAATAAATATATTTCTTAGTATACTAGGAAGGGAATGCACTTTATATTAAAAAGATTATTTTACATACCTAAGTACACTAAAACAAAAAAATATAAAAAATGTAAGTGAAAAATATAATACATCAGTGGCTGGGCATGTGTCAGATTATTTGTATGAACTGGTGTATGCTGATACAGATTTTCAATATTTGTTTATTTATTATTTTCGATATTTTTTATTTATTATTTTTAAAGACTTTTTATTTATAATTTTTTAAATACTTTTTATTTATTACTTTTAAAAGACTTTTAAAAATAATAAATAAGAAATGCAGAAATTTGCATGACATCTACATGGATTAGAAAGATAGAACTTCCATATTACTAACAATTATTTCTAAAAACCATACAATTAGAGAAATTTTTTACCTGAACACCCTGCTCTTCCAGAACACAACAAGTGCATCATCAAATATCGGTTTGAAATATTGGTCAAATATAAACATATATCTGATGCAATGTTATTTTTCTAGCAAATATCTACAGGCAACATCATTCCAATATCATTGTGCATCTCTAGTTTTGGCTTCTTGACATTGCAGTGACAAAAGTATTAAATAACAATAAATTAAGAGAAAATAGTACTTAAAAGATTAGGAAAGAACCAATGTGAGTTTGTAGGACAATGCCAGTATTTTAATGTACAAATCTGTCAATGTCGATATATTTTTTTCAAGCAAATATCTGCCAGTACTGATATCATTCTGATATCATTGTGCATTCCTAGTGGAAACATGTAAGAAGACCAGGGAGACCAAGCTAGAGGCTGAGAATTATATGAATATAATTTATATGAGGTATATAAAGCTTTAAACGATATAAGAGCACAATAAAAGCACATCTAAATGCATTTAAAATACACATCGTCATCAGTTGTTTTTAAATAACATATTAATTAAGTGTTATATATAAATATATGTACTTTTCATTTTAAGTGCATTTTTAAAAGTAAATGAACAAATATTTTTCTTTCACAGGGTGGTGTGCGAGACACCGGCATGGTGGTGCAGTGGTTGGTGCAGTGGCCTTGGTTTTGATTTCTGGCTGAGCTCGGCCAGGGTTCTTTCTTTGTGGACTTTGCATGTTCTCCCCATGGAGAGGCTCCATCAGATCCTGTAACTTTGGGTTGCATAAGCAGCTCAGAAAATGAAGAAATGAATTCTACCTTGAGTACCATGTTCTACCTTTAAGTATACATTGACACCATTTGGCAGTAAAGTTTAGCGTCCTCCACATTCACCCTGCGATTCTTCTATTCAGTCCATTGCAAAGTTCTGCTAAAGTCTGAGTCATCCTGTTTCCTTCAAGAAGTGCAAGGCAGGCAAAATGTGAAGTAAGAATAGCTCTGTTCTGAAAGGATGATGGGAAATAAATTTAGGAATGACTCAGGGAAACAAGGTGGGTAGAAACATTTTGGAAAACCTCCTTTCATGTTAAGATGTCAGCCACAATGTCAATCAGCTAAACCTTAACCACTCTGTTGCGCCTTTTTGCTTGTAATCCAGTTGATTTTAAGATTTACAATGCAGAAAAATACACATTGTTTAGCTTATACTAGGGACTTGCTCTTGTGATCAGAGGGTTGCAGATTCAAGTCCTGGGCCAGCTACCACTGATGTACCTTGAGAGAGGTACCGTCCCATGACACTGCTTCTTGGGTGCTGTTGATAGCTGCCCACTGCTCTATGTGTGGATGGGCTAAATGCAGAGGTCACATTTCATTGTGACACACTTTGTGTGATGGGGTGTGTTCAAAGTGACAAATAGCCACGCTCACTTCAATTTAGTAACGATTGTGAATCATTCAGTAACTACTATGAAAGTTATGGACTTATGGCAGAGGTTTTTTTTCTAGGACAGCTTTGCGACCAGCCCACTGTTGTAGATGCAGTCAATGATGAGGATGACGAAGACAATGACGAGTGTGTGCGGCGCTTTTGACCCATGTCGTGGATATGGATCCTTCAAGCAGACCCCTCCTCCCCAGCCCACTGCTCAGATGGAAATTGAGGGCTATGTTTGGACAGCAGTGACGTCACAAGTGGTCGAGAGGGAAGCCTATAACAGGGTGGGTGGCGTGTATGTGTGTGTGAGACAAAACAGGGACCACACCAGTATCCCCTGCTGCTGCTGCTCGTCACTGGACCCAAACTGCTGCAGGTGAGTGAGGAGTTTCATCTTTTCTTCCAGAACAGTCTAATTAGGCTAAAGATGTGAACATTATTTCCAACACTTTTGGTATGTGCGTTAATGTAATATATATTTTATTGGCATGGAAATAATGCACATATTTTCAACAAGTCAGTGAGTGCACATCTGAATAAATGTGTGTGATTCAGCCTAAGCCTTTTTCCCCCACTACATGTAATTTGCAATAGCTCTTATAAATAATCCACTGAAATAGGTTTAGTGTGTGATTTCAAATTATGGTTCTCATAGTGGGGTCTCCAATTCTATTTAATACGTTTTTTAAGATATGGCATGGGTCAGAAACTGTGCCACACAGCCCATAATCTTTGATATGGACCTTTGTTAATCATTAGTACACAAAGGGCATTGAGCAATTTAGCAAATTAACAAACTGTCATACATTTTACTACAAAAAGTACATTAAGCTGAACTAAAGTTTCCTTTTTCGCAGTTCAGATTGTAAAATAATTTATAAAAAATCCCTGTACCAACAGTTTCTCGATTTAAAAAAAAGAAATGTGACACTGCTGAAGGTTTTTTGCAAATTCTGATTTTTTTATTTTTTTTCTTGTTGTTGTTATATCGCCCATTTCTAATTTAAGTATATACATGACATGCTTAGAAAAGCATACTTTTTACATTATTTATCACTATTATTATTATCATTATTTATTACAAAGATATCGGTCTGTCTAATATAGTCTAAAGCTGTGGTCACCAAGCCAAGTAATGTAGAAGAATCAATGTAGTTTTTTTTCAAAAATCTCATTGCGCTAAAGCTGCGGTTTCATTCCTATCCATTCTCTTTTGGCCTGTTTTCATTTTTCTGCAGTTCTGTGCTGCCATGTATCATCTGAAAGTGCCTGTCCTGCTCCTGCTGCTCCTCACACTGCTGCAATGTGTGACCACGGCACCCAACAACAGGTGAGCATCGGTTCAGTAATCCAATTCTCATAAGCAAGACTTGTGAAACTCAAGAGAGGCTCAGACTTATCTGCACAGTAATACTGATCTGTGCTCTGCCCATTAGTAACTCTTGGGCATGTTTTACAGAATGGTGGCAAAAATACCATTCAGCCTAATGAGAAATTCTCACATTTTGTTTGCTGTAACATGATGCTAATGGTGGTCTATTCTGTTATTAAAGGTGATATTTTATTGTGGGCAATTGAACCTATGCTGTGTAGACATGGAGTAAAACTTCCCACCCCCACACAATAACAGACCACCTTTCTAAACTAATGTGTTCTTGTATTATAGCTAATAGAAATTGGGCTGTTTGGAAACCACAAATACAGATTTACCACCCTGCTAATGTAGAATGCACAGAAACTAAACAACTAAATTCGCCATTGTGAACACACTAAAGCACCACAACGAAATATGACCTACATTTAACCCATCACATGTGAAGGTTAAGGTTACTGCCGTGGTGCCTGGCATGGGACTTGAACTTGCGACCTTCTGTTCACAAAGGTAAGTTCCTAATCACTAGGCTATGGGCCCAAGAGAGGGAACACCCAGGACAGGAGGCCAACCCATCACACTGCTTCATAATTTCAAATAATATTTTACTTTTTATGCATAGCAGAGATCACATTCCTAGAATAGACTTGGTCTAGAATTTTTAGGGTGCCATATTTTTTTGGTTGGCAAATTTGTTGTAGTTTCCAGCCTGAATAGTTAATAACTCTGAACCGGAAATTTAACATTACACAGCGAATGTAAACCAAAGTTCTGAATGGTGTGATGAGGAAAGCATGTTCAACTTTTCTTGTTCAACAGCTGAACAAAGAAACGTCTGTTTGCGAGTGGAGCATGGCTGGGTCAAATCTCCCTGATTGTTAGAATTTTCTCAAGTGCGATGCCAGGTCCTACTATTAACCTCATGCAGATGAGTGCAGATGAAGTGTGTTTCATTCTCAAAAATGGTCACACTTCAGCATGTAACTGATCCCAATGTGCCACACACTGGCGCTGGCAGGAGAGCCATCATCTTACGTGGCCCTGAGGAACTCTCCAGGTGCAGATTACAGGCTGTGCGGCAATGATAAGCCTGTGTGTGTATGTGTGTGTGTGCGTGTGTGATTAGATGAGTGCTGTTATCCTAAAGTGTCTAAGTGAGCTACTCTGAGCCCATGGTCCCTGCTTGACTACAGATACTTTCTGCCTTCTGATGAACAGAAAAATGAATGTGGTTATGTGCTAAAAACACATACTTTTTTCATGTGGAAATACAAAAATTGGACAAGAAACATTACATTTCCAGAGTTCAAGCTCAGTCTTGCATGGGACACCTGTCTTGATCAATTCTCAGTTGAAATTACGTTTTTATGACATTCTGATCTCAAGTAATTAAGCCTGAAATATAATTATGTCAAACAGAATGTAAGAAATCTTCCCACTGCGGAACAGGGTAAAAATATTAATCAAAAGTAAACCTAAGTATAGCATATTATTTTTATTTAATATTTTTGCTGAGGAGATAGTTGCCCTAAAGAAATAGTAATTAGTTAGGATACACTTTGATTAGTATTTTTTATGTTTTACAGTAGAGAGGGTTTGTTGAATTTTTACCTGTTTTGCTGTATTTAAAGCCTAATAACTTCACTTCAGACTGTCACCGAAACTGAGAAAATTGAGAACTGATCAAGGCAGATGTACCATGAAGAAAACGAACTTTAACTCTGGAAAATTAGAGCTTAATGTATTTTGAGTATATTTTTTAAGGAAAAAAACTGCCTTATAGTAAGTGTATTTTCTTTTGAGTATTTCAAGATAAACCCTGTAGAATGTTCCCAAATGTTAATGTGTGCATCCCACTTGTATCCTCTGTATGTGTATGAAATTTCAAACAGATTCAAATAATTTTTCTAGCTTGATTTTACTGATAACATTATAACTGAATTGATCTAAGAGTACATTTGTAGGACAGATGACTTGAGTGGATTGAGTGAACTGGTATTGTCCTGAAGCGGAATGGGTAAAGTTCTCTGAGTTCATGACCCTTGATTTCCCGCAGGTACTTCATCTCCTCCACTGAGCGGTTGGATGAGGCTAAAGGCTGGCTGCCTTCTGGTTTGTCATCCAACCCTATCCTGGATCTCGTCGGGTCGCGAATCCAGAGGGGACTCAGTGCACTCGACAGGTACTTGCATTAAACACTTACCATGTGTGACAAAAGCTGTTTGCTCAGTTCAGATTTTTTTCTCTAAATCAGAGACGATATTTTCATTCTCCCAAAGTGTGAGGTTGATAAAAACCCATTTTTTATTGGCAACTTACTATTATTATATCATTAATTGCTATATCAAAATAATTGCTAATTAAATTAGGAGACTTTGAATTACAGCACAAAACTGTGATAACTAAATAAATAAGAATAAGTAAATAAGCAAAAAGTAATTAGACCAATCACATAAGGGCAGATAAAAGAAAAAGGGGTAAAAGACAGAATAAACAGAAAAAGAGCCTTAATAAGGAACTGAAGCATTTATGTAAGTAAATACTGACTTGTTCACTCTGTATTCCACCAGCCAGCATCACCACATACAGAAGAGAAGATGCAACACGGCCACATGCATGACTCAGAGACTGGCAGACTTCCTCGTCCGCTCCAGTAACACCATCGGCACAGTCTATGCCCCTACTAACGTGGGCTCCAGCACCTATGGAAAAAGAAATGTGTTTCAATCTCCAAATTCAGTTCCACTCTAGTGCACACTACCCACACTGTCTAAAGCATATATAAATAACCCAACAACAGTAACAAACAAAATGTTTTTTTGTTTTTTTTCCAGGTTTTTAATGTTAACTTTTAACATTCAGTGCCTTGTGGTATAAAGGACACTCAGCAACAACATTATTATCAATAAGCACTGCAAAGTAAATCAAATGGAAATGATAATGTATAAGTCAATGAAAAGCAGGGAAATTTTGTTTTGACTTGGTTTGTAATAAAAAAATCTAATCAAAATGTCAGTTGTGTGTGTAATGTTATTATTTAATTCAGTGTACCTTAATATGAATAAATTGAAATATAAATATAAAAAATACCAGAATGAATAAATATAAATGTGAATCAAGAATGAGTTTCTGGAAGCATTTATGAACCACTGTTTCTTAAATTACAGTGATATTGTAAGAGGTGGAGCCCCTTGGTGGACATTGGTGGAGTTGCCTGCCTCTGGTGGCCGGGGCCGGTTACCCCAGCATCAGCCTTCAAGGGCCCACAGCTGTGGTGGGTAAGAGGGTTGATTGCAGGCATTACTTAAGCCCCGGGCAACCAGAGGGAGGCACGGAGACTCGTCAGTGTCAGCATGCTTAGCACGTGTCCTATGCAGTATTGAGAGCACTTGTTAAAGTAAGACTATTGAAGGATATGCTATTGAGTGCTTAATGAACTGAATTTAGCCTAGCCCTTGAAAGTGTGTGTATGGCCTTTTGGAAATAAAACCTCTGTCTGAATCGCATTTGCATCCACGTACCTACCTCCCTGACAGATATTTTTATACAAGGTTATGCTAGTTGACAATTAATGACTAAAATAAACCTGAACACAGAACCTACACCGATAGTGAACTTAACTAAACAAACACCCACCCAACACATTATCCCACACCCTTATGAAATAGAGCGGAGGGTAGACACATTAGTCCACATTAGTGCCCATAACGTCTGTGTAAACACAAATGGTGACGGCCCGGGCTGTGGAACCCGTAGCCCGGGCCGCGCAAACAGTGTCCTGTGGAAGCCGGGCTGCTTCCGTGATGTTCCCTGTGCCAAGCCTGCAATTCTCAGCCGGGTCCAGCCTGGGAGAGCTTAGGCTCAGCTGTGGGGGCGGGGCTAGGGCACCCTCCTGACAGATAGATAGATAGATAGATAGATAGATAGATAGATAGATAGATAGATAGATAGATAGATAGATAGATAGATA
>JBBPDA010027511.1:0-15322 GCA_037974385.1 Arnoldichthys spilopterus | reverse complement strand
GTTATTTCTGTGACCATTGTGAGTTTTTCTTTCATTGACTGAAGGGTACCAACAATTTTGTCCACGTGTGTATATCCTGTTGTTGTTATTTAATGGAAAAAGAAATTTTCATGCTATGTTTATCACAACTAATCATTTCTAGAGACATATGATAAGGAAGGTAAGAGAGGAGTCAGTAGTCACTTGAAAAAGAGCTGCCAGATAACAGTTAATCAGAGAACCCAAATTGAAGTATGGGGAGGTAATATCACGATGGATATCATGATGTGAAGACACATGTGTGTGTGTGTGTGTGTGTGTGTGTGTGTGTGTGTGTGTGTGTGTGTGTATATATATATATATATAGTATATTTATATATATATAGTTGGAGAATGTAGGACAGATATAAGCTCTCTGAACAGGAAAGGGGTATGGGTGGCAGTTTTATAAGTATGTGTAAGAGCTTTGATCTTCAGTGGAGTACTGCAAATGCTTCACTAAACCTGGCACATGTCCAAGCTCTATATTCTACATCTGCAGATATTAACATACTGCCACATTATCACATTACCCTGTCCCTCTGGGTCATTAATAGCTTGAGTGGAGTGGAGTGCTTTGATGCTGGAGTAAAGCTGAGCCAAGAGTACACCAAAGAGGATTCCAGACTGTAGGTAAAAGAAAATCAAGGAGAAAGTGCATAGAGTTCTGTGAATCTGCACCTGTCAGCCACTCTTTGGGGGGTGATAATGTCAGAGAAAGGTGGTGGTGGTGGGGGACAGACAGACAGACAGGAAGTCGGGGAGAAAGAGAGAGAGAGAAAGAGAGAGAGCGGGAGAGAGAGAAAGGGAGGGAGGGAGACAGAGAGAGAGTGAGGGAGAGAAATGGGGGACTCTTCTAAGCCCAAACAGACAGGAGCCATCAATCATAGCAGAGCCGCTAAGTCTAGCAGACAGACGAGTAGGCAGCAGGAACTTGAGAATATTTAAAGCAAGGCACTTAGGCTGGCCTGATTACATTAATCTGCACGCTAAAGTGGCAAAGGCATGTCTGTAAATTCAGTCATGTCACTTTTAATGCTTGTGCTAAATGTATGGATATACATGTTCATACACATACACACATACACACACATATACATAAACAAAAGTGATAATTTATAACTCTTACTTTTGGTCATCTGTATACAGTGTCGATGTGTGTGTGTGTGTGTGTGTGTGTGTGTGTGTGTGTGTGTGTGTGTGTGTGTGTGTGTGTGTGTGTGTGTGTGTGTGCATGCGTCTGCATGTGTGTAAAGCATCTGTGTTGATTTCCTTGCTCTCTTGGGCCTGTTAGAAAAAGGCCTCCTGCAATTTGAAATATTACCTACCTGCTTTGGTATCCAGAATATA
The DNA here is from genome assembly GCA_037974385.1 of Arnoldichthys spilopterus. Taxonomy (NCBI): domain Eukaryota; kingdom Metazoa; phylum Chordata; class Actinopteri; order Characiformes; family Lepidarchidae; genus Arnoldichthys; species Arnoldichthys spilopterus. The sequence continues at coordinate 13,954 of JBBPDA010027511.1, read as the reverse complement.
GTGAGTAAATACAACCACACACACACACACAATGCTAGAACTTTAGCAATCTAACTAAATGCATTCAGCAAGAATCTTTGCTTCATGGCGCTAAACTGTTAGCATAAATAGTACCAAAAACCAGGTTCTTTGACTTGTAACAAAAACAGTTTTGGTGTCATTTAGAACAATTTTAAAAGGTTATTTATTTAAGACCAAGGAAAAGATCAAATTAGGCATTCAAATGTTCTGTTTAGAACCACTGCTTTTACGAAAGAACCCTTAAAGATTTCTTCAGGATTTAGTCTCTGAAATTTGGTTGTTCATTTACTCTTTTTCTTTCGTTTTTTGAAATAATTCAACATTCAGTTTGTTGGAAACTGCTACATAGTCTTCTTCCTCATCTTTTTGCTTCACCTATAATGTCTCATTATGGTGCATTTGAAACCAACATGGTTTTACGGTTATTTTGTATAACTGTTGTTAAATATATATAATTTTTATCCTCATTTATGGCATGTTTCAACTGTGAGCATTACAATTTGTGCCCATGGCCAGCTGCGCTTATGCCTCTGGCCAAAAAGTTTTTTTCAAAAGGGCCATACCTCAGGAAAGTGTCACAGAATGCCTGTGTAATAAGTAGAAGCTTTCCGGCAAGTGTAACTTGATAAATGAAATGGGCCTGACCAACAGCTGTGGGTTTCTTTCACTGGAACCACACATCCAATAGTGGACTCACATCACCATGGTGTGAGCAATATGCTGTGTATATGAGAGGATGTCTAAACATGTGTGTGTGTGCATGTGTGGGGAGAGAGGAAATGGAACTGCTTCCATACAAGTTTTTCAAATGGTTCCCAGCATTTGGCTCAGCTTGAGTGTTACTAAAGTGATACTAAACTGAACAGCTTATGAAAGACCAGAAATGCTTTTATGTGACTATGTGCTGGAGCACAGTATGCACAAAATGCTGCTTAATTTACTTCTTATAATGAGCATGCTAATATTAACACTGCACCCAGTTTAGTCCTGCTGATCTCTCCAACTGGTATAAGGCTGTCAAAATTAGAAATGACCCACCCCATGACTGTTAAAGTTGGCACTAAAGTACATACAATCAGCTCAGTTACACTGCTTATACAACCCCTTAAAAAATTTACTATACTACTGCTTGTCTTGTTCAGAGTGTCACATGCTGTTGATTTAGTGTTAATTTCCCTTTACATTGTTTGATTTGCCCTTGTGTTATTTTGTTTCTGGTTTAATCTGTTGTTTTTATTGTTTTAATATCTTATGTTTTTAGATTACATGACCTTTAGGACAGCAAGTGGATTTTAAATATGTTCTATATACAAAACTTGTTCAACGTAGCTGTAGTCTTTTTTTGCATGTCAATTTTTGAACCCTTGAAAAGAGCAGGCAATTGAGGCCACCTTCAGTCACTAATGAAGAAAAACTATGGAGAACCCTGGAGTTTATCTACAGTTATGCGTCTCTCAAATTATTTTCTACTTAAAGCTTTAATTTCCTCCTGCCAGACCCAGTGACCCAAAAACCCCAATAGTGAAGCATGTTCAGAGTAGAAACACAGTTCATAAAGTTCATCTCAGTCCACCCACTCACTGGGGAGCAATGCAATGTTTGTTGATTCATTCAATGACCAAAAATACAAAGAAAGAAAAAATGCCTGACAGGAAAGAACCTCCATGCTCCATGATCTAGTTTCCCAGAAACCTCATAGTCTGAGGGGGTCAATGTGACCTTGGTATGTGTTTCCTTGACCCATTTATCTTGACATTGCATTGACTTGCAAGAGTTGCAAGAGGTTTGGTGTGGCTTAGTTATGTGTTAGCATACCGGCATCCCTTCAGGGCAGAAATCCAGTTTGAGAAGTGTGATTTCCTCATTATCGACAGGATAAGTGATAGCTGAGTAATGCTTATTTAGGCCATGTGGGAAGACCACTGGAGCTGGAGCGAAGTTAAAGCTGTAGGAAAAACTTAAAGAGCTCTCTATCTCTTATCAGAGCTTAAACACATTTGAGCAAAAGTTAAAACAATGTATTGCAAAGCAGCAGCAAAATCAGATGAACACAGTTGGAAGGAAAGCTCCAAATCATTAAGGTTAGGATTCTTAGGCCTTAAATACAAAGTAATAGGCCTCAATTGAGACAATTGCTACACATTCAGGCAGTGGTCACCTAGTTTTTAGGACCTTGCCCTTGTGAAAAGAAGGTTGCTGGTTCAAGTCCCAGGCTGGGTACCACTGAGCTAGTCTTGAGCAAGGTATTGTCATGCTGGGTGCTGTTGATAGCTGCCTACTATTCCACATGTGCATGTGTGATGGGTTAAATGCAGAGGTCACATATCATTATGGTGCACAATGTGTAGTTATAATAATTTGGATAATTTATAATAGTTTGGAATTGAGTTTGGGGATGAGTATGCTGTTTGGACCATACATCAGTCCCTAATTGAAAACAAGCATTGACTTTTTGAAAAGCGTGTGTAATTAGTGTATATCAATGCAAGAAACTCTATGTCAATAAACAGAAATCAGTCATTGGTAATGCAGTGCTACACTCACACTGATGTAAAAGTGAAAGTGACCATTTGTCATTGTGAACACACTCAAGCACCACAACGAAATGTGGCCTCTGCATTAATCCATCATACATGGACACACGGCACAGAAGGCAGCTATCAATCGTGCCCAGGGAGCAGTGTAGCGGGACTGTACCTTGCTTAAGGGTACTTCAGTAGTGCGACTTTCAGTTCACATAGGCAATGTCCTAACCACTAGGCCAATACTGCTGATGATCAGGATGTTTATCCCCTGTCATTTGAAGACACAGGTGTACCTCAATGCAAGACTCAAGATGCCAAGTGCAGTGACTTATGAAGACCTAGAAGAAAGGATGAGCATATTAGAAAATATTTACCATGTTCTGTAGTCAGTCAGCCATGTTTGCTGCAGTGCACTGTTTAAGTCAATGTTATTCTGACACAGTACAATGTAAATGTGCCCTTTAGAGGGATAAAATGGGCCTTACTGCCCAAGTGTGTACCTAGAATGAGTTTTACAGTTACACTGCATTCACTTTCATAAAGAAAAGAGGCATATTTACACATTTTCATAATTTAACCTTTTGAAGTAGAAAATTAAAATTTACCCTTAAAGATACAGGTGCTTTCTTTTGAGCAAAAGTAAAAAAGCAAATTAACCAAACTTGGTGTACCTGGAAAAAAGATTTTTCCCCAAACTATTTTGGTCATGGAATCGATTTCAGTTATAGATGTTTTAGTGTTTTCGTTAATGATGTTTCACCTGTGCTGAGTGTGTGTTTGAGTCCCTTGCTTGTTTTACACAAAGTAAAAATAAAACTTTGAAAACCTGAAAATCCAAACTTTTTTCTAAACCCTTTCCCAGAAACACTGACTTGTGTTTATTCAGAAAGTGCAGGATGTGAGTCTTGAAAGGAGGCTGAATAATGCCAGGCTTACTCTCAAAACCCTTCCATGCGCTACTCAAACCCTTTTGGGGGAATTTCCACTACGGTGATGACAAAAAACATGAGAGGACTGGACTCTTCACATCTCTTATTAGCATGGTCCACCTGTTCACAACTTCAAATTCAGGATTCCACATCAAACTGCCCACTAGTTTCCCTTCTGGCTTCACAAGCAGCTTTGAACAGCTTATAAAGGCAGGTACATGTGGGAAATTTCCATCCCCGATTTATTACAACAAAGGAGAAGCTATCTGCTTTGTAGAGACTATATAGACCTTAGCATCTACCGATTCCTGTAAATGTGCTCACCTCAAACCTGAAACACATGTCCGGAACTGCTGCATTTATCCAAAATAAAAAGCTCATGGAGATTGTGGACCCTGCTGGCAAGCTGTGCTGCCCCCCAGGGTACGACTGCACTCAGGATTTAAGCATAAGCATCTAAAAAAAGCTTTAGTAAGTGAGCACAGAGAAGGGACATAATTAAAAAAAAAATCTTAAAGTAATAGCAATCCATTAAAGTTAGGCCTCTCTCTCACATGAAGAGGTTCAGCCTTAAAGGAACATATGCTACATATTAGGTCACCCAATTTATACCTCCGATTTGATGTGAAGTATTGTTTACTCTGGGCAGAATTGACAGTGATGATAGACAATATCAAACATACGGAAATAATCTTCTTTCTATCATATTGTCATATGTGACCTTGGGTTTGAGAAAGGCGCTGTACAAATAAAAATTATTATTATTATTATTATTATTATTATTATTATTATTATTATTATTATTATATGCAGAGGTTTGAACATTATGCTACACATTTTCTTGATTTTCTAAGTCAAATTCAGTTTCCAAAAATTCCAGTCTCCACTTTTTAATACTAAATTTATGTATTTATATATTTATATATAAAATGTATTTGCTAAATTTAACATAAGGGAAAGCACAAATCATCCCACAGCACACATATTTTCAATTTGAACACATTAAACAAAAAAGCAACTTTAAACTGTGGAAAAATTTATTTTCTGTAGAGGAGGTGAACTTAAACTACTATTAATATTAAAAATATTTTTAAAAATACATTTTCTACAGGGACATGACCCCATCTTGATCTTTCAGATCTCATAATCATATCCAGCAGTCAGTGCTAACCAGGCAAGATTAAAACATTACTGAACACTTGATGTGAAGTTGCCAGAATGACTGACACTGCCGTGTTGCCTGGCCATGTATACTTAGATTTCCTTCAAAAAGAAGTCAAATACCACTCTCAGATCCAGCATGTTTAAACATGGCTCCCATCATTCTAAAGGAAAGAATGGCAATAAGCAAAATAACTAAACTGCTGTGGCCTAAAACACCAGTTCAGATAACTTTGCAACACTGTACCTTTGTACTGAAGGGTGGTGAAGGTGTTTGTGACTGAAAAAAGTCCCCAAAATAAAACCAGAAAATCTGAAGACCCCAAACTAATGCAGAACAGGATGCAAAACAAGATCACTGTATAGAAGAGAGTGGAATTCCAGTTTCTGCTAATGTGTTTGCTGCAATCAAAGGGAGTGCAGTTCCCATAAAACAGAGGGAGAGCTCAGGCAGGGGAAACTTCGCCTAATCACCAATTCACTCCAGTTGGCATGGTGAATAATTCAAGCCCTGTTTACCGCACAGTGTGTACCCTTTAGTATGTAGGGTTTGGCCAAGCTTGCATGTGGGGAAAATGCAACTCGCAGCAGTGTACCTAGAAATATATGTATTTGTAGCTTGCAAATCAAAAATAATATGCATAATTAGGGATTGAGGACAAAAGGAGTGAGTTGGCATGTTGTACTCTGTGAGCGTTTAGCACTGCTACAGTAAAAGGCTTTCATATCACCAACAATCTTTATCGATCTAAAAAACAAACCTCTCTAATCACTTACCAACACAAACACATGGATTTATGCATAAACTCACACCCCAAACACCCACTTTCCCAAATGGGCCTATTTTTCCCTTTGTTCTTTAAGACAGCCAGCTCATAAACATGTTTCTAATTTCCTCTCTCCAGTACAGACTCCTTCCTCCATCTCCTGCTCGACTTCAGCACCACTGCGGTGTACTTTCTGCAAGATGTCAACTTCACTGTTGAAAGAATTAGAATATATGAGGATTGTTCTGCAGGCAGAAGTCAGGGTGGGACAGGCTGTTGAAGATAGTGAAAGAATAGGGCCCTGCTAATGGCTGTGCTGCATCTGTCAGGCAAATGGATTTTATGGCTTACCCTTACGTGTGCATTACACTGTTGGAGGGGGAAGACTGGCTATTAAATTTTCCATTGCTTATTGATTCCACACTAGCACACTTGTTAAGTGGAGGGTGACTTTAGTAAACAATAAAGAACAAATAGTATAATGATGGTGCAATTAGGAAGGAAAGAAAGAGCAAGAAAGTGCACGACAAAGTGGTTTGTGTGTAATAGTAATGGTGGCAATCTGAAAGCAAGTGGGAGACAAAAAAAGAGAGAGGACAGATAGGAAAGATAGCAGTTTAATCCAAATGTCTGACAGAAATATTGAAAACTTAACGTACATACAAACTTAATGATTGAAAACATTAAAAAACATGCTAATAATAGACAGTGGAATATAGCTGTGACAACTAGCCCCCTAACAACTCAAACACTAATAACATTATTAATGTTAATTTTATTTGTTATTTATGTTTAATTTATTTTTATTATTGAGCCTTAAATAAATTGAGTACGAGAAATAAAACATTGATCTGTTAACTACTTTATGTTTAGTAAACTCAAATTTTAAGGTTACTTACTTTAAGTTAGAACAGAATGTAACAATCCTGGAGGATTATTGTCCAGCACAATTTGGTGATGTTCCTGCTCATACATACCTGGTTCGACTCACCTGTTAATTGCCTGCTTTAGTGAGTGTGTTTGAAGAGGAGAACCACCAAACTGTGCTGGACACCAGCCCTCCAGGACCAGACATGCTATCCCCTGGTGTGGACAGTATATGTACATGATGTCACAGTAGGTGGAAAATCACTACAGAAAGAATAACTTTTTACTGGCTGGCAGCATTCAAGTTTAGTTCAAATGCTGCAAAAACACCCAAAACACATCTGAACACATCTAAAAAAAACAAACAAAAAAAAAAAACACACAGAGCTGTTGTGCCACTGGAAAAATGGATTTAAGTATAAATCTGACATTTTAAAGACATTTTAAAGGCTTCAGCTTTGTGGTGGCAGATTGGGGAAAACCTCCACTTCATACAAGTACAGTCAACACAGCACCCCAGGTAATTGGTTGTAGAAAAGTTACTTACAGACTGAAACAGCAAGTACAGTTAAGGAGGCTCGATTTTAGCTTCTTAATCTTGAACATTTTGGTCTTGAAAAGTCAGAGCATAGGTTTTTAGTCAGTCAGTCTCTCAATCGGGCAATCATACAAAATGTTTAGCCTCTTAGCTCAGGCAGATAGAATCCTTTTGGTGTCCAGCTCTTTACTGTTTGTAAATGGAAGTATGATTCTGGCTGCATTTCAAGTACTGGAGTCACACTGTGCGAATAAACATCACCCATCATAACATATCCCAAAAGCACTAACAGTTCCACATTGGCCTCAGTAAGTAGTGATGCTGGGTTGTAGTTTCCCCAGTGTGTTGTAATAATAGTATTGATTTAACAGTATGCACTGATTACCAGAGATTTTTACTACATTCTCACACTGGTGGAGAGTCTTGTCTTTTAAGCCACAATAAATTGACTCATTCATGCCTATTGGCCCTCCTCTAAGACACGCAGTACTATAAAAAAAGAAGTGACAGATGAATGTCACTGTAAAAAGAGACAAAACAGCTAAGTCCAAACTTATGCAACTTGCACCGATTAGATGTAACATTAACACCACTTGCCTAATATTAAGTAGGTCTCCCTCATGTTGCCGAAACAGCCCTGACACCTGTCTATCTGAGTCAGCATTCACTTTTTAAACCAGAGTAGCTCTTCTGTGGTATCAGATCAGACAGGCTTGCCTTTAATCCCCAAATGTATCAGTAAGTCTTGGGTGTCCAAGGTCCTGTAGCCAGTTAAGTTGTACTTCCTTAGATCACTAGTGGTAGGTACCAACTACTGTATTCCTGGAACACTAAACAAGGCCTGTAATTTTTGGAGAATGGGTCATCTTGACATCATAATATGGCCCTTGTCAAAGTGACTCAGATCCTTATAATAAAATTGTCTCTTTACTTGCTGCCCAATATCTCCCAACCCCCTGGCAGGTGCCTTTATAATGTAATACTAGACAGTCGATATTTTTCACTTTACTTCTCAGTGGTGTTAATGTTATGGGTGACTGGTGTATTTGTTAAGCACAAATTTAGCAGTCATACAAGATGCTTCACTCCAGGGCTATAGTGAGTATATAAAACTATCTATATATTCTGGTAAATGAATTTACTAATTAGCTGATCCTGACAATGCTGATTTGCCCAGTTCCAAAGTCAGGATTTTTGTCATGAAAATGTACAAACACACACACACACACACACACACACACACACACACGCACACACACAAAATGGAATCAATATGGTATACATTTCCAGAAAGAATTTATTAGCATATCATCATCATCATGCATCTTGCTGCAATTTCAACACTCTCCCAATCTCACCCATATTATGCATATGTCACATCAAATGCAGTTTATCTAGATTTCTTCCTTCCACCCACTCTGATCTCAAAGGCAGATTTATGGGGGCAAAATTGTACATGTAAATCTCATGAAAATACAAGGCTCTTAGGCTCACCTCACTCCACATATTTATAGTCCAGGACAGCTTGGATGGCTTTCTTGTATAAACAAAGTAATTATACCTTGAAGGACATGGGTCATCACCTGGAGAATCCACATATGTCTCGTAAAACACATTAAGTTAAACACAGAGCCTCAGCCACATGTTATATACCAGACCATTCACTTTACAATCCAGTTGCTTCATGCTATGACCTAAAGATTGCAAGTTATCAGCATTAAAATGTTAATCATTTTAATGGTCATAATTTTAGGGACATTTTCAGAGTATTTTTCAAGATATGAGAGTGTTTTCTTTGTGTACTGGCAGTAATTGTACATAAAGTTTAAAATGGGTCAAGTTTTTTAGCAAGACTTAAACTGATAGAAGCACTTAGAAAACCAAATCTGTATATGAAGGAAGACAGTTTGATGAAGTTGAGCATTGCAAAAGAAATAGCAAATAGCGTTAAATAGGTACATTTTTATTTAATTGAAAACATAACAACAAAAATTGTGGATTACACTGAAAATGTTTTATTGTCCTTAAGGTGAAGCTTAAGTACTGCATTGAAAAACACAGACATACAGTTTTTGTAAAAGAAAAAACAAATTTAACCTTATGTTTAGACTTCAGTCCACATAAACCTTGGTGTGATTGTATTTAGTATCAGATGGGACATATGGAATAAGAGGTTTGTGTAACTAGGGGGGCATGTCCCTTTGTGCTAGCAGCCCCTGGAATAGAAGAATTTTTATGACAATAAAATGTCATTTTGCAAATAATTAGCAACATCTGTATCTCTAGGAGACACATGATCCAAGTTTGTTACAACTCCTTTGTAGAGTAACACCACCTAGTAAATAACATCACAAAAAAATTCAGCACTCTGTAATATCTTGTGATGTAAAGATTTGATCTTCACAAAAAAAACACATAATTATTACATTTGAACCCAAGCCAAATTTTGTTACATTTTGTTCATAAATGGTGCTGAAAGTATAATTCAAATTCTCAGGAAAGGCTTAAGAGAAATTTTAAATTTGGTATGCATACATTTACCTATTTCTTGTGATATAGGTTAAAATGTAATATTTTATATCCTGCATCATTACCAGAGTCTTTAGACACTTCTCAAATTTCATGCAATTTTATCTGGAGGGAAATTTTCTTTTAAAGTCACTGCAACAGACAATTTCAATATCTCTGCTTAAGCTAAAGTTTTGAAATTTGGTATGTTTATAAATGGTGACATCTGATCACATCTCCTACATTTCCATTTGGCCTGCTAAATAAAACAGTTCATTCAAAACTGTCCTACATTGTCCTTCATTCGAAAAAGAAGTCCAGAAGAAAATATCCTTTTAACTTTAGTGTGAAGAGTAGATACACGCAAATGGGTGTTTTTGTGGCATCATGAAATCACTGTATTCATAAAGGGATTTGCAGCTTATTTGTCATATACTGAATAAAGACTGAACAATTCTTTTTGAAACTTTCTAGTTTTCATTGTATATCATACTCTTTTATCTAAAAAAATAGAGAATTTTGGTTTTCAGTATAATTGGATTTTGATGAAGTAAAGCACTGATGTATTCTGAACAGACAGTGCTGAATCCCTGATGTTAGCTAGTGATAAGAAACAAGTATTAGGCCAGCTGTCTGTTTTAATCATTCTCCCTCTTTGTGTTCTGGCTTGACTTATTATTGTACTGTTTTTAATGGAGGATTAAACAGTTATCCGTCTGTGGAATGCACACTTATGCCAAGTATACCAGCTTTATTGTTTCTTTTTTTTCTTCAGAAAATGCTCCAATCATCTCTCTTACTCTTACTTCGTGTGACCGAGTGATTTTGTGTGTTTAAATGGGGCCTCACATGCTCTTTCCCTAATATTCAAAGAAAAAGCAGAGGGGTCTGAAACTGTTTTCCCAGCCGAGGCTAGTGAACATTAGTTATTACAGCAGATAGAGGGTGTTTCCCCCCACCCCTCCTGGAACTCTGCCAGTTTGGCAGCAGTTACTGCAGCGATTAAAGCCCTAGTGATGTAATCCTAAGGGAGCCTCTCTGTTGGCCTGTGCTAAATCATAGATCTCGGTGGCGATGGCTTGGCTCCACTCACAGCCTCCGAGGGTCCAGGGGGTAAGGAGGAGAGAAGTCACCAGCCACACACATGCACACGCACGCACAGGCACACATGCACACACACACAGAACCGCACTAACATAGCTCCTAGGGGCAGTGTAAACAACCTAACATCTGGAATAATGCACAGGGATGGCCTTTATAAAGCAGACTTGTCTATGTGGAAAATGAAGGATGAAAAGATGGATGAAAGGAGTTATAGATGAGTAGATGGATGGATAAAGCGATTTAAATGGATAGATGTATAGATGCAAGGATTAATAAACATCAGATGGTGAGCTTTGTAAACATCACTGAAAACAACATTATGGTTCACTGTTCACTAATAAGAGATAGAGAGAAAGAAAGAGGGAGAGAGAGTGAGGGGGACCAAGAGAAAGAGAGAGTAAAAGACAAACAGAGAAACTAGAGATGGCACTTGTTGAGCAGAGTCTTTCAGAAAAAAATGAAGGATGAGAAAATGAGAGTAGAGGTGTATACTGTTGGATGGATGGTTAAAACAGTAGATGAATAAAGTACAGAATCATAATGAACTGGGTGGATGTAAAAAAAAGACGAACACTGTAGACATTACAAATTTAGTATTGAGAGAATGTAGACCTACAGAGAAAGTGTGAGAGAGAGCATGTGAGAGAGAAACAGAGAGCAAAGCAGAGGGCAAATGAGTGATCAAGAGACAGTGTACAAAGGAGTCCTGGGCTTTATGACCTGCAACCACTCAGCCCAGTTCTGTCTAAACCACAAAAATATTTGTTATTCAGTAACATAAACCCGACCCATAAAGTTACATATAACATATAACGTATAATATTATATATAATTCAGTGGTAAATTGTGTACTGTATGTGTCTTCACTCTTAATATTGATTGACAGTGCTCTGGTAACTCTGTTTATACACTCAATTCTCAAAGGTCCAAGTCGACCTAAGAAATGTTATGAAGGGACCATCATTCACATCAGCATTAACTTGGGTGGGATCTGACCAGACATTGAGCCTTGGGTGCCCATGATCCATGATGCTGATTTACCAGTTGCCCTTCCTTCATGTTTAGATTCTAATTACTACATAACTGGAACACTCCACAAGACCTGTCATTTTGGAGATGCTGTGACTCAGTCGTCTTACCATCACAATAAGGCCCTTGTCAAAATTGCTCAGATCCTTTCACTCACCCATTTTCCCGGCTTCCAGAACATAAACTCCAGGAACGAACTGTTCATTTACTGCCTAATATATATATACCACCAACCTGACAGGTGCAATTGTAATGACTGGTTATTCACTTTACCTGTGAGTAGTGTTAATGTTATGGCTCATCGATGTACATTTGTTAAGAAGCATAGTTAATAGGCTAATGAATTTAGGATTAACAGTTGGAGTTTGTTAGTTATAGTTCTATAACACATATTCCTTAGACAAAAAATGGTAAAAAAAAAATTGTAAAATGTTCTTTATGAAAAATGGCCTCTGTAATTCAATGACACAATATGCATGCAAGTGTGTCTAAATGGGTGGAGGAGATTACAAGTGTAGACATCTGACCAGTATACCATGCAGATGGTCCAAATGCTGAAGTCACACACCCCAGGGACATTGTGTCACAGTCTAATGTCCAGTCAGCTGACCAGTACCCTGTCTGTATATTTTCCAGGGCTACATAGTACAGCTACAAACTTGTAATCACTCACTTTGTCATTATTTCCATTACTGAGCAGGGATATAAAATGGGTAAAATAAAAATATTCAAACATTTGTGGGCCATAAAACAGTGCTGACCACTGATTGGACAAATATTTGCCAGAAAAACACGTCACTCAACTAAACTCCGCAAACATATTGAAATGCTGATGCTTCTTCATTGTCCTGTCTTGTTTGTGGTTACTTTTATCATGACTCCCACATGATCATGTGACAGTGCAACACTAACTTTGTGATAACAGGTACCTGAATGTCAGTGCGTTATCATACATTTTCAAAGGAAACATGGCACATAGTTCAGAGGAATTAGATCAAAGTCTCTTAGTATATTCAGCTCCTACTTAGCCTACACATCAACACACATGTTCACATATAAAGATAGAATAGTATGAAATGTCATGACATGAGTAACCAAATCTCTCATATTTATTGTGATGCCTTGACCTTGACTTTTATATGGGGAAAAAGCCCTTTCTGAAATATCTTCTTATTTGAAATTGAAAGTGGGTGTGGCCTAAGCCAGAAGTGAGCATATATTGCTGGACGTGGCTCTTCTTACGGACTGTAATGCATTGCAGACTAATTAAGGAGAATGTGATTTAAACATCCCATCACAACCCAGCATTTATTACTTTTTCTTTCTCACCCATAGGTTTCACTGGGGACTTGGGACAATTCCAAGGGCCCAACACTGACAGGGGGCCCTAGGAGACAACTATCTAAAAAGAATATTACATAATATAAAGGGCCAAATACTATATTCATTCATTGGGCCCAACATTTCTAGAGGGATCCTTGGGTATGCTAATAGTAAACTAGCTACTAAAGCATTTAACTCTGGTATTGAATGTCATTTTCTCCTCTCAAATATTTAAGTAATTTGGTCAGTACCATAACATTTTTTATCTTCAGCTCCCAGCCTTAATTGCAATACTGTCAATGTTCAAAAAGTACTGATATGGAAATCCTTTTTAGGAGAGGCATTATATTTATGTAGACTGCTTTTTAAATGTTTCATCTTTATTGCACTAGAAAACACTAATATGTCAATGTGCATAGTACATGTATTTTACATGAATTGTAACTTTAGGCCACTTCCTCAACCCCCTCACAGGGGTACAACAGAATATCCTATATCTTTTGGGTGCTAAACAACCACACTTATCAAGATTTTCTCAGTTGCACTCACTTCAGTGTTGCCCTGTGCAGCTCTAATGCTTGATTGTTTCCTCTGTCTTGGAAGTTGCTTTGGATAAAAGCGTCAGCCAAATAAATACATGTAAATGTAAATATAAATGCATTCTGATTGGCTCTCTGCAGCCATGCTTACTATACCAGCTGCAATCTCTCTCAAACACTTTTTAAACTTTTTAACTCTTTCTGCATGCTGTAATCAGTCCTTTGAAGCAAAATATAGTCACTGGATTAAAAAAGGTGTAATTTGAAAGCATCAGATCTTTAAAAGCAATTCAGTAGTTTTCCTTTGAGTGTTTATAAGGTACATTCATGAGAGAACTTCAAGTATGTTAGCATAAATGTTCATAGCAGTGGGGAGACACACTAAGAAATTATGAATATACTGTTTTGAATGTATTGCTTGAAAGTTTTGCTGTGAGCTTGTGGTTTAAAACATATTTTTAAAGGCTAATCAAAATTGCACGGTACATCCTGTAAGACAAAGAAAGTTCCAAAAAATCAGCAATGCATATAAAAGCTCAGAAGACACATACTGACATCAGTCAAGTCATGTCAAGTCAAGTTTATTTGTATAGCGCTTTTTACAACTGACGTTGTCACAAAGCAGCTTTACAGAAACCGGGTC
>JBBPDA010027500.1:0-15323 GCA_037974385.1 Arnoldichthys spilopterus | reverse complement strand
TTCAACCAATTTAACTGTATGTTTCTAATCTTATCTGTTTCCTTCCTCCCTGTTGCTAATGTTCAAATCATACCAGTGGCTTACCATGCACTTCAGGAATCACTGGGTGACCTGTCTCTCTCTGAGCTGTCTATCTCTCTCGCTCTCTTTAAAATCAAATCTAAACAAATTCAAAATAGTCAAATAAGCAATTCACAAGTGACTTTAAATGGAATTAAAAATGGGGCAGAAAGATAACATTAAATTTCACACCAAATTGATACATACAGATTGATTGTGAAAAAGAGGTCATGGAACAAATCAAATAGATGCCGGTCACAATCTGACTCTAGGGACACATTCATTACTCTCAAAAATCCTGATATAGATTCTTTTCAGTGGTCTTAAATTGCCTTCTTAAAATCTAATTACTTGTTTCCTGGCTTTGTTTGAACTTTTGTCTTAACTGTGCAGTAATGAAGATGCTCAATTGGTGCTTATGAACAACAGCTGATTCATCTCAGGGACCCTGTTCAGTGTATGCACTGGCTAGTGTATGAAACAACCTCATTTTAAGAAAGATGTGTGTGTGTGGATGTAGGTGTCTGTGCTTTGCCTGAACAGGGGGTGTGCTCTCAGTTGGCTGACACTGATTAAGTGCCCCTTAGTTGACTGTGTGTACAAATGACATAAAGCCTTGTGCCGTGTACTTGTTAAGTGAGGCTCTCCCTTCTTAGATTGGTGTGCTCTCCTACATGGTCAGACTGTTCATGGTGTCTACTATATTGCTTATTGCAGACCTGCTTATTATTGAGCCTGCTGAAACACACCAGTTACTAATATGACTAAACATCTAGCTCTTAATAATAATAATAATAATAATAATTATTATTATAATACGCTACTGACTTTAGATGTGGTTTTTGTTGTCAAAAGCACAATATCATTTCACTGCCTAACAGCAAACCTCTAGCCATGCCCACAGCCACCCATCATTTAAAAAGTAAGACGCCATGAGCAGGAAACACATGCAAAATCATTTGTTAATTTGAAAACATGTTTGCATGGCATGAAAAGGAGAAATACACAGGAATTAAACTAGCAAAATAATTTCCCTTTAGACTTCCCTTTGGTGCAAAATAAGACCTGTTGTGTTGTTTCCTTGTCTCAAAAGCCCCTTTACAGTCCCAGGGGTGAAATACCATAGAATGAAGAAGAAGCACATGCAATTTGATTTGTATGGTCAGACTGTAGTCACATTTCTCACATATGAACAAAGATTGCCAAAGTAATGACAGAAGTGTACAAACACACAAACAGTGCACTGTTCTCACATGCTAGAGAGACTTGGGCTAGGTCTTGTGACCTGGGGTTGGTAGACTAGGTCCTTTTGAAGTCTGCCCACAGTGACTTAAGCCTCAGGTAAAAAGCTGCTCTGGGGTTCAGTGGTGATGCAAGGGCTGGGGTCCGATTGTATGTGATCTGCCTGTTAGTTCTCCTTTTAAAAAAGGTCTGATATCTTCTTTACAGAATTGTTTTTATGAACCTTAGAAGTGTCACTTTCACTAAATTCTCACAATCATAAATGTACTTTCAACTACAAGCCTAAGTTACTAGTTAGATCATGGCTAGCCATGCTCTGCAGTAAGTAACTGTAATTTCATTTTCATTTTAGCAAACAGCATATATGCAAATTGTGATAAACCTTGCATTAAACCTTTATATAATATCAATTGTATGTTCTGAAGTATTTGTATTTCTGTATTCTTTATTTCTAAAGCTAAAGGGTAGCTTGCTGAACACTGACAGCTGTAACAGTTATCCCAAATTAGCTAAATGCTCATATACTGTGACTTGCCACATTGCAGTGTATCTGAATGGCATTGATTTTTGGCAAAACTGGGAGCTAATCTTCTTCATCTTATTGTCTGTTATGAAGCCAAATTGCCAATATGCATCTACACAGCAACTAAATTTTCATGTAAAGTGATCAGATTAGCTAAACCTGATGCTAAATTACCTCAAAATAGAACTTGTGTTGCAGGTGTTAGGTAATACCAGTCACTTGCATGAGCTGTGAAAAAACTGGCTGCATCCCAATCCCTAACAGTGCACAACACATCATCAGAAGGCAATCCATGGATCCCATGAGACAAAACATTCCATAATGTTGAATGAGAGAAAATGTGGGACACCATGTCTTCAGACAGCTTTGGCATAAAATGTTGACATCTGCTTTCTTCAAAACCTTTTTGTCCAACAAAAGGGACACACATATAGAGCTAGACTCTGTTGGTGTCTCTTTTCTATCTCAAAATGCACAGACGTATGAAATTGCCTATGATCTTGCAATCTGCTGCTTGTGTGAACAACACAATAGAAGAACAATTCTTGGTTTCTCAAAGAACCTTTTAATCCATGATTGTAAATTATTGTGTGGAACCTTGTTGAAGTTTAAAGAACTTCCATTTAATGTAATAGTTCAGTACTGGTTAAAGGTGTGCCCTTGATTTGGACAACTATGTAAAAAACATTTAGAAACCTTTTTAAACTAATTTAAAAGCATGTAACAGAAATGTAAGACTGAGAGCAAAGTTATAAATCTGAATGTACTAACATATAGTTTTATTTTTAATTTACTTGCATATTGCCTGCAGTTATGTGAAGTGGCAATTCATTGCTTTTGTCAAAACTAAATTAAAATAAATGTATTATAGACCTGTCTATTACTGGACCTTCTGAAAGACTGGCACCATACACTGCATTTCCAGATATAAGGCAAATTAATTCAGTCTTGTGTTCTTTCTTATAAGTATCTTTTTAAATTAACTGGGGCTTTGTTTGTCCCCTTTGATTGTCCCCAACATCTCACTCAAAGAAGCCAATCAAGTCATTATTCTTGTCGACGTTTGAAGATATAACTTTATGACATGATACAGAGTTTTTTATCCATTCATTTTTAATGCTGTTTATCATTACAGTGAGAGATGTAACTGATGAGGTAATGAATTATGCAAGGTTTGCTTGACAGCTCAGACTGGTGAAATGATGCACAGTTTTTTGTCCTTTCATTTTTTTGGGTCTCACATTCTAGCAGCTATAGCTTTGATTGAGCCACAGTGTTCCTTCACATGATAACTCATTCTCCCCATACTTAAATAGCTAATCAGTCAAGAGCTAGGAATCAGTAAAACAACTAATAAGCTCTCAGACATAATGTTCAGAGGTAATCAAACAGTGTAATGCTGAGTCAGTAGTTTGAGTTGCCATGTTGTCAACAATGTTAAACCCTGTTTTGCAGTTTGCCAGCAATATGTCACCTGCTGTGAATGAAGCGGATAAGAGAGCAGCTCATGGAAACATGGTTCCCTCTGAGAAACCAGGGCAGTCGGTGTCAAGCCCAGCATTTTTGATTGCTCAGACCAAGGACAGCCAAGAGCCAGCTATGTACAAATTGTTCCCACCTCTTTAAAGCCATACAGGTGGAAATGGAAACCCCAGAGACTCCCATTTAAGTGTTCACACAATGGGGCAGAGAAAGAGAGGAGGTGGGCTGTCAAGGAAATGTAAACAAAGGTGCCCGCTAACATTCTAAAAATGAGTGTTTCAGACAAGTTTTGTGAGGGACTAGAGGCATGCCATTTTCATCATGGAAACTATTCAACCAGATAATGGATTGTTTACAAATTGAAATGGTTGTCATAGTTCTACATATAGAACCATTGCCTTTACTAAAGAACCCTTGAAGAACTTTGTTAGGGATGCATGATATTTTTGCTAATTCTGCTTTGTCACTGTTATTCTGGAATTTTTTGTGAATTTGTGAATATTTTGGAACTTCTTGTGATTTTGATCCAGTCAACAATAAAGGTATATCATGTTTATGTCCCTTATCACATGCTGTTCTTTTGTAATGCAATCTTAGTGAAAATGAAAAGTGTTTGATTCAAGATTGTACAAGATGTAGTAAAATGTACCCTGATTGTTCCTAAGAACAATTTGCAAATTTACATCGCGTTTAGGAAGTAGACTAAATTCAAAGAGAAACTGAGAAAAGCTAAATCTAAAGTAACAAAATATAGAAAATAGACTATTAAAATGTTACAATCATTAGAGACTTTAACTTTACGCAACTGTATTAGGTGGTAGAAACAATATCTTGCCTTTTTGGACCGGGTTTGTTGCTCAGTTCCTGTCCTAAGAGATGTGAACTCCCAGGTATTTGAAAATGCTCACCCTCTTTGGTGCAGTCCCGCCGATACTCAGAAAGGAATAAGACAGCTGTGACTCCTGCGAAAGGGCATGTAGGCACTCACCGTTGTTAGAGATGAAGCCTGACACCAAATTGTCATCAGAAAACAAAATGTGGCCATGCAGTCATGAATGTAAAGCATGTAGAGCATGAGTGCACAATCTTGGAGGGCTCCTCTGTTGGAAACATAACTACCAGCTCTTACCACCTGTGGTCTGCCATTGAGGAAGTTAAAAATCCAGGCACACAGGTGGTTGTTTAGTCCCAGGTCCATCTGTGGTCTAGTCTTTGTGTTAAAAGTTGAACTGTAGTCCATGAACAGTCATTTCACATAGTTATCATGTTTCTTGTCCAAATGGCTGAAAGTGGAGTGCAGCACATGGGCGATGGTGTCCTCCATTGATCTGTCAGAATGGTAGGTAAACTGGAGTGGGTCAGTGGAGCTGGGAATGGCAGATGAAATTAGGTCTTTCATGAGAGATGAAATGAAAATGAAAGTAATATAAAACACGTCAATGACTACTGTTACAACAGGTCAGTAATCATTCAGACATTTCTAATTATTGTTCTTAGGTACAGGGACAATGGTGGATCTTTTGAAGCAGGTAGGGACCACAGACCCCAGAGACCTGTTGAGGATAGAAGTGAGGATTCCACCCAGTTGGTCGGATACAGCATCACAGCAGTTGTCTGGAAATTTCATCTCCCCCTAATGCTTTTCTGATTGACACCCTGCAGTGACCTATGCATGTTGTACTCTGAGATGGTGATGGCATTACCATTACCACTAGTTCTGTGGATAGCATTAGCACGATTACCCTTAAAGCGGGTGCATAACACGTTAAGTTATTTGGAAAATGCAGAGTCAACACTCAGAGCCATGATGAATTTATTTTGAATGTACATCATGTGAAGCTGCTTTGTAAACTCTCATACTCCCGTGAGTGTGTCCTGCATTATATAAAGAGAATATTCAATGCTATGCCGATCTATCCACCCTGGACAAAGTCTTTACTGTTACCATGGGATAAGCATTCTAAAAAAGTGTACTGCCATTTTCACACACTGCACATGACTGGAACATGTCCCAATCTATGTAATTGACTATACCAGTGCTTTACCTCCCTCATTAACAGGTTTTCTTGACAAAACCTTATTGTTTATATTCCAGCATGAGGAAAATAGCCCTATGGTCTGATCTCCCAAACACTGGTTGTGGCACAGCTTTGTAGCCCTGCTTGTAACTCATGTAGCAGTGATCCAGAATGTTGGCTCCCCTGGCTAGACATGTGACATGTTGATAAATGTTTAGCATGAGGTTTGCCTGGTTAAAGTCCCCCACCACGATAAGAGATGTTTCTGGGTGTTTGTTTTGAAACTGGTAAAATTCTAATTCAACCTTAATTCCAATCACAAGAAGTAACTCAGAAGCTTAATAGATTGACGACTTAGAAACAGCCCTTCTATAGCCTACCTCACTCACTCCAACTAGCCAACTTTAGCTTCTCCACAAGTGAAGTTGAAACTACCATCCATCCATCCATCCATCCATCCATCACCTTTCACTTTTCCGGGGTTTGGGTCGCGGGGGTAGCAGCTTCAGCAGAGAAGCCCAGGCCTCCCTCTCCCCAGCCGCCTCCACCAGCTCTCCAGGGGGTATGCCAAGGCGTTCCCAGGACAGCTGAGAGATATAATCCTTCCAGCATGTCCTGGGTCTGCCCCGGGGCCTCCTCCCTGTGGGACATTAATGGAGAACCTCCCTAGGTAACCGCCCAGGGGGCATCCTCACCAGATGTCCAAACCACCTCAACTGGTTCCTCTCGACATGGAGAAGCAGCAGTTCTACTCTGAGGCTCTCCCGGATGTCCAGGCTTCTCACCCTATCTCTAAGGGAGAGCCCAGCCACCCTGCGGAGAACACTCATTTCGGCCCCCTGTACCCGTGATCTCATTCTTTCGAACTCTACCCACAGCTTGTGCCCATAGGTGAGAGTGGGAAAATTAATGGAGCAATAGATCGAGAGCTTTGTCTTCTGGCTTAGTTATTTTTTCGCCACAACAGACTGGTTAAGCGCTCGCATCACTGCTGATGTCGCCCCAATCCGCCTGTCAAGCTCTAGATCTCCTCTACCCTCACTCGTGAACAAGACCTCAAGATACTTAACTCCTCCACTTGGGGCATTACCACCTACCCCGTCCTGTAAAGGGCATACCACCCTTTTCCAACTCAGAACCATGGCCTCAGACTTGGAGGTGCTAATCCTCATCCCCGCCACTTCGCACGCACTCGGCTGCAAACCACCCCAGCGCAAGCTGCAGGTCCTCGACTGTTGAAGCCAACAGGACTACATCATCCGCAAAAAGCAGAGACGCAATCCTGAGGTCACCAAACCTGACACCCTGCACTCCCTGGCTGCACCTAGAAATCCTGTCCATATATGTTATAAACAGGAGCGATGATAAAGGGCAGCCCTGATGGAGCCAAACTGGAAACGCATTCGACTTATTACTGGCTATGTGAACCAGACTTTTACTCCATTCGTATAGGGACCAGATAGCCCACAGCAGCAGGCCCTGAACCCCATACTCCCGAAGCACCCCCCACATAGCACCGCGAGGAACCCAGTTGTAAGCCTTCTCCAGGTCCACAAAACACATGTAGACCAGATGGGCATACTCCCATGACCCCTCCAGCACCCTTGCAAGGGTATAAATCTGGTCCAGTGTTCCACAACCAAGCCAAAAACCGCATTGTTCCTCCTGTATCCGAGATTCAACAATAGATCTCACCCTCCTCTCTAGCACCCTGGCATAGACCTTCCCGAGCATGCTGAGAAGTGTGATCCCCCTATAGTTGCAGCACACTCTTCGGTCCCCATCACCCCGGTCCGCAAATCCAGTGGTACTGAAAAGGCGTGTCAACCACAACAGCCCCACATCTAACCATTTTTTAAAAATCCTTTCTGTCTAAACACTGAACTATGAAGTATGAAGGATTCAGTGTGAGCAAGTGCAGTGTGCAGAATACATTAAAATGTACATGAGCACTCCAAATAAGGTAAAACAGCCAGCTTTATTCTAAATTCAAATCATAGGTTTGCACTTCTGAAACCACTTCTGGGCACCTCCTTCCTTTGTGAAGCCAAATGCTTTCAGGCTTAGATGAAGTGTTATCTCAGTCTGAAAAAAAATTCAGAATTGTGATTCATAATTAGCACTGTAATTTGGTTCAAAATCATGCTCAACTCATGAGCAGCCCTATAATTGTAGCCAACATAAATAAGTGAATAGTTACTTTGGGTAGCTGTATAGTGGGGTTCTTTATTACAGAATGAATGTAGGAAATATCACCAGTGTGCTAGGCTAAAGGCTAGCCTATTCCTCTGATCTGTCTGATCTCCCAAACACTAGTTGTGGGACAGCTTTGTAGACCTGATTGTAGCAGTGATCCAGAATGTTGGCTCCCGTGGTTAGACATGTGGCGTGTTGATAAAAGTTTAGCATGAAGTTTGCCAGGTTAAAGTCCCCCACCACGATGAGTGATGTTTTTTGTTTTTGGGTGTTTGTTTTGAGTCATATTAAACACATTGTGTAATTCAGACAAAGCCATACTTGTTTCTGTAAGTGGTAAGATGTAAACTGTTGTGTTGATAACCGAGCTGAACTCATGATACAGGTAGAATGGGCGGCTCTTGATGGTCAGATATTTCAAATGAGGCAAGCAGAAGTGCAAGACAACAGGAAGGCTCTTTGTCTCGCACACATGTTCATATTGAAACAGACTCCACCAACATTGGTTCTTTGGTAAGATGTAAGGATTGCTGTTGAATCCAACTGTTTTTAATTTACACATTTAAATTTATTTGTTTTTCATCCAATTTTGCAGTTCCTTCTATTGAATGTAGCCAGTGGTAAAGTAATAATAAGAATCCAATAAGAATCCATCTTCAGTTTACCAGTGCCGAATGAACTTATACAGTGCTAATTGCAATCCAGTTATTAGCATGCATCATCCACTAGTCCTGTAACACTGTTGAAGTAATACCATAAAGCCACCATAAAAATCAAAATAAAATCTTAAATAAAGGCCAGGCTGAATTCTGTCCAGAAAGAGCAAATTAATGTTGCGGTCACACCAACTGTGGTACCCATTTCCAAAAGGTCTTGCTTGGAACTTCAAGTAAATGTTATCCTTGAAGTATCATCAAATTTTAATGCGTCCCTGCTTAATATGCCTTCAAGCTCTTTTCTTGTGCATATTTGAAAACAGGGGTTGCATTTTCTGTCACTAAGCTGGGACAAACATTTGTTTAGCTTGGATTTGTTCATTACAGATTTGCATTGTGCTTCTGAAAAAGACTCGAAAGATAATTGTAATGCTTTGGTACGGGCAGCATATGTGGATGGACACCTGGGTTGTGAAAACAAAAGACGATTAATAAAGACAGACGCATACACAATGCACGGGACACGGAACACTAAGGCTATGGGACACTAGGCCTAAGGCTATGGGGTAACATTGACAGACAATCAGACACGGTGGTTTCACACACACACAAACACAGTTTGAACCATGCCGTCCACACGCCCAGGGAAGGCTCTTAAGGCCACGTTGATGACTCCCAGCTGTCAGGTCAGATCAGGACCAGCTGGGAGGCAGGGCTCCAACGTGGGACGGCCTTACATCACTCCTCCCCTAGGGCACACCTCCCGGTGTGACCTCACGTAGCCGAGGGCGTCCCCAGTGGTGGCAGGGGAAAACTAAAGACCCGAGGGAACAACTAAGGAGGGGAAACCGTGAGAACTAAGAAAACATAGTGCTGTGAAACATTACATACTCTATGGGGAACACCTCGGGGGGCAAAAACAACATCCAAAACAAACGGGGGTGCAAAATCCATGGGGACTGCCACAGGGACCCGGGCTGAGGAGCCTGTAGCCCAGGCTGGGGAAACCATGAACAGTCCCTTGAGCAGCGCCTTTGTCCTCCGGCCGCTGTTCTCCTGCTGACAAGTGCCGACTCCGACGACCTGGAAGTTGCGGGGCTCTCTATCGTCACCCTCTCTTCCACGGGGCTTCCTTTCGAAGATTTGCCTCTTCCCGACGAGGCCCCCATGGTTCTGGAGAGGGTGGTAGCTTCCAGCGTCGGCCTCTGCAACCTAGAAGTGATGGTCTTCTTAGCCACCGGCGGATTCGTTGGCCCTCGGAGGGCGGGTGCTCCCAGTGTTGACTTCCGCGACCTGGGATTGGTGACCTCACCCACTGCCCTCGAATCCGTGAGCCCGGAGGGGGCAGGAGCTTCCAGCATCGGTTGCTGCGACCCAGAAGTGGGGGACTCGTTCACCACTGTCGAGTCCGTGGTCCCGTCCCTTGGCACTGCTGGTGGTTCCTCGCTTGGCGTTGGGGCCGCTTCCAGCAGGGTCGTGGACACTTTGGAGAAGCCCGGCTTGGCGGCGAGGATCTCTGGGCTGCCCTTCCTTGATGGCGGAGGCTCGGGACCGCAGCCGCGATCCACCTGCTTCCGCCTCGACGCTGTCTGGATGGCGGCGTTACAGGTAGCCCTCAGAATCCTCGCAGACGTCTGAGTGCTGGCCTCTCTCATCCTCCTCTCTCCCTGCAGCGGCGCAGCCACAGGAACCACCTGCACGCTCTGAGGTACGGCTTCAGGCTTGCCGGGGAGCGTGACTGAAGGGGTGGGTTTGCTCCGTGGCAGATTACCCATGCTGCCGCACGGAGCTGAGCCAGTGTTGGTCGGAGCCCATGGTTCCTTGGGGGAAGCCGCCCACCCTCGGTCGCTACCCTGAGCCGACCGGGTCCTTGTACTCTCCCCCAAGAAATTTCCCTCTCTCTGAGGGCCTTCTCCGCGACCTTCACCAGGCTCTCCACCAACGAGACTAGCTGATCCAGCCGCTCGTCGGTGCATACTACCTGGGCTTGCCTCAGCATGCCCAGGATTTTCTCCCCTTCCTTCAATTCGCCCCCACGGCACTGCCAGCCATTCACCGTACCGTACGCGTGCTCCAGGATATCCATCGCTGCCGCCCTAGGTGGTGGTTCAATCTGTAATGCTTTGGTACGGGTAGCAAACGTGGATGGACACCTGGGTTGTGAAAACAAAAGACGTTTAATAAAGACAGACACACAACAAGCATACACAATGCACGGGACACGGAACACTAAGGCTATGGGACACTAGGGCTAAGACAACATCGACAGACAACCAGACACGGTGGTTTCACACACACACAAACACCGTTTGAACCACGCCGTCCACACGCTCAGGGAAGGCTCTTAAGGCCACAATGATGACTCCCAGCTGTCAGGTCAGATCAGGACCAGCTGGGAGGCGGGGCTCCGACTTGGGACGGCCTTACAATAATAGAGTTTGTTTAAATGCAGTGATTTAATTAGTGTTCTTTTTAATACATACAACAAATAAGATTACACACCGGTTTAACTGAGTGGTTATTTCAAGCACATCCTACCAAAAGCCCTGACAAATTTCATGCAACAAAGCTGACGTCTCATAAATTAATTTTGATCTTCTTGTAAGTGTGAGACATAATGGGCATTTCACAACATGAAATGAGTTTCACCACACAGCTTTTTAATGTGAGAGACAAGTCCATTAGGGAACAGAAACTTCAAAGTAACCTCATTGTACACCAGCTTGTGCACAAACTCCTGACTTTTAATTAGTCTAGCTCTTGTTCTTTGGAACTAAATCCTTGGATCTACTGTGTGTGTTCTGCAAAAATAAAGTTGACAAAATGTAAGTGGCTTGTTTTAGGAGAGTATGCAGCTGATCAGACTCCTGATTGCTCCACTATACCAGCAGGGTCTCAAGAGGCTAACAGTTGTACACCTGCTTGCCCAAATTAAAGCCGTCCAGTTTCCAGCTTTGAGCACAATGAACCAAAATACCCCTGATATTTATAGAACCTGTTGGTTTGGAGATTTAAGCCTCAGTGGAGTTCAAGTTCAGCACAAATGCTTTCAAATGCCACAGCGACACTAATTGCTCATACGCTTATGCTAATAAGCTGTTAAGGATGGGCATCCCACAGTTAGGAGCATTCACCTTATGATGGCTGAACAGAAGGGTACTGGTACACAGGATACACAGGATTTGATGTTTATTAAAACAGTGTTGTTCACAGGCTCTGCTTACTGAAATACAGCTGACTTAAGCATAGCCACACTATTCTCAAGAAAGCAAACTGTCAACAGGAGTGGCTGATGTTAATCTTTAACAGGATCTGGCCCAATTTGAATTTAACACTGTTGGTTCTCAAACCTTGAGCAATATCAAGCAGGCCTCACTCGTGGCACTGAAGAGAGAGGCAGTTTTTACTTCACTGCCATCACAACTTCAGCCTGTAAGTAGCCATGCTATTTTGTCTTAAAAGTCTGAAAGTCTCATAATGCTAAAGCTAACAACTTTAATTATCTTTTCTTGTGTTACAGTCTGGATTGAAAGCATATTGCTAGTAGGAAACATTATCTACTGGCTGACTTCTAGCAGGTTGGAAACTGCCTGTGCTGTCATATTGGATGTATCTACTTTGTCTGGTAAAATTCATTTGACAATACCATTTTTTAAAAATCCTTTTTGTCTGAGCACTGAAGTATGAAGTATGAAGGATTCAGTGTGAGAAATTGCAGTGCCACACTGGAGCACCAGCCAGTCAAATCATTGCACATCAAAATATACATGAGCACTTCAAATAAGGTAAAACAGCTTGTTTTATTCTAGGTCCAAATCATAGGTTTGTAAATGCACTTGTAAAACCACTTCCAGGCCTTTTTTTCTTTACCTTACCAAAGTCATATACCTTATATGTAAACACCAGATAACAATTAAAAAAATGTAATAAATGTATTCTTTGGGACATTTAAAAGAAGCAACCCCCTCCTTCACCCAATTCTACAAACACCAACTAAAGTCCATGTTGAAGCCATGTAGTTTTCTTCCACCTTCCTGTGTGTTGCCATATGCTTTCAGCCACAGATGAAGTTTATTATATTATCTCAGTCTGAAAGAATATAACAATTGTGATTCACAGTTAGCCCTGTAATTTGGTTCAAAATCATGCTCAACTAATGAGCAGCCCTAAAAGTTTAGCCAGCATAAATAAGTGTAAAGAGTTACTTGGGTAGCTGTATATTTGGTCTTTTATTACAGTATAAATGTAGGAAAGTTTCTTAAATCTGGGCCAACACAGCAGTATCACCAGTGTGCTAGGCTGAAGGCTAGCATATTCCTCTGATGTGTATGAACCTGCCACAACTTCTTTTTGAACTAGCAGTAATATAACATTGCCTGAGTGCCTCGGTAGAGGATGGAAGAGAATGCTAAGTGATCATGCATAGGGTATATAGGCATGGGGAGAGAGCAGCGTCCTGCCATCCTTTCCTTCTACTAGCGAAGCAGACAGTTGTGCCCTTGGCAACAGACACCATGTGTCAGGGTTAAGAAGCACTGCTAAGCAGTGCTTTGCTCAGACCATCTTCAGCAAGGCCTCATATCTCTGAAATGGTAGCATTACAGATGAAGGGGGAAAATGATGCAAATAATGTAACAACTATTCTGAGTAATGCTGAGCTATTTCTATTGTTACATTACTTCTGAAATGTTCCCACTATGTAAAATGATTTACAAAACTGTTTTGAAAAATGGCATTACAAAGTTTTAATATGACAATGGCAATGTAATTGTAGGAAAAATAAAGAAGGAGAGAACGCTGGAGGTTTAATTGGCATCTGCTATATCCTAGAAGACCAGATCTTCTCCCTTGAAGAACTGAGTTACAGGACTGAGAAACTGGGAGACTGCTGGGATGTGTAAACTGCCATTTTATGTAAACTGACTAGTAGAAATATCCCACAATTGTTTAAGAAAGTCTCATTAAATTAGCATACATTAAACTTAATGACATTTTTTCCATCTTCTTTAATATATTTTTATTATAAGAAGGCTAGATATGGAAGGTTAAACAGAATGGAGGCCAAGTTTCTGTTCTTTTAGGCAGTTGTGCTTTGGCTGGTCAGAGGTAAAATCTGTATAGTACCAAAATTAATAGATTTTAGAAACAGAATCAGCTTTATTGGACTAGTATGTTTGCACAAACAAGGAATTTGTTTCTGGCCAATGGTGTAAGACAATGCACATGTGAGATACAGACAGTACATTACAATACAATATGACACAACACAATACACAAAAGACAAAGCATATACAGTATTATATACAATATGTATATACTGTATGGTATAATATACAATACACAGAACGCAATTTCAGAAAATGACCTTCTTTTCTGATTAAATATTTGTTCCCCAGAAATGTGTTTTATTATATTAAAATGAGCATTTGCTTTTTTTGTGTTTTATTTTATTGACATTTGACAATTAAAATAGTTTTTTTAACATTACCATTTTCCAGTCTCTATGTATCTATTAGATTTAATTAGATTGTTTATTCATTACTTTGCCTGTTAAATCTCCTATTGAACCTTGAGATTTCTCTTGCTTACACTCTTTAAAGGTTTTTCCTTAATTCTGTGGACAGCAAATGTTCTGAGGATGCAGAATAATAGCTGCTGAATGGTTCCCAGTCAAGCCACATCTGATTATTGAAAGCATTTATTACCCTTATGGTCAGTAAACACCCTCCAATCTGTTTCTTTCATAGCATTTTTATTTAAACAATTTCTTCCAGCCTAGTAGTGCTTCTCCCACTTTTTTATTGTTCATCTAACCATTTTTGGGAAGAATGAAATGGTCAATGAGATATTATTTGTGAAGGCATGGCTTGCTTAATTAGTTGTCTTACTAGAACAACTGTTTTGCTATTTAATGAGGCTCCTCTGTGTCACATGATCCAACCAAGCAAAGAACACAAAATACCTCTTAAAGAGAACAACTCTTGATCTTTTCCCGGAGGAGCCTATGGCAGAGCCAAGGCCAATAGACAGACAGAGTGAAGTACAATATTAAAGGTTCAGGATTGAGTGAAGCACTGCCTACATTAACTCTGACCTATCATTCTTGTTTGTGCATCTATAAACATTAAAATAAATCATTAGAAAGTCACATGTACATACAGTATATCATTCACTGACCACTTTATTAGGTACAGCTGTTCAATTGCTACTGGGATTTTCATGCACAACCATCTCTAGGGTTTACAGAGAATGGTCCAAAAGAGAGAAACTAACCAGTTGTGTTGACAAAAAAGCCTTGTTGATGTCAGAGGAGAATGAGCAGACTGGTTTGAACTGATAAAAGCTTAAATAACCACTTATTATAACCAAGGTATGCAGAACACCAACTGTTTGAACACACAACATGTTGCACCTTGAGGCAGATGACAGGGGCCACTTCTGTCAGCTTAGAACAGGAAACTGAGGCTACAATTTGCATAGGCTCACCAATATTGGACAATAAAAGATTGGAAAATGTTTTCTGGACTGTTGAGTCTTGATTTTAGCTGCGACATTCAAATGGTTGGGTCAGAATTTGGTGTCAACAACATGAAAGCATGGATCCATTCTGCCTTTTGTCAACAGGTCAGGCTGGTGGTGGTTGTGTAATGGTGTTGGGGAACGTTGGGCCCATTAGTACCAAATGAGCATTGTTTAAATGCCACGGCCTACCTGATTATTGTTGTTGACCACGTCCCTTTATGACCATAGTTTGTCCGTCTTCTGATGACTACTTCTAGCAGGATAATGCACCATGTCACAAAGTTCACATCATCTTAAACTGGTTTCTTGAACATGACAATTAGTTCACTGTACTCCAAATGCCTCCACAGTCACCAGATCTCAATCCAATAGAACACCTTTGGAAAGAATTGGAGATTAGCAGCATGGATGTGCAACTGACAAATCTGCACCAACTGAGGAATGTTTTCAACACTTTGTTGAATCTGTGCCATGAAAAACTAAGGCAGCTCTGAAGGCAAAAAAGGGTCCAAACCAGTACTAGCAAGGTGTACCCAATAAAATGTCCGGTTATACAGGTCCTTCTCAAAAAATTAGCATATTGTGATAAAGTTCATTATTTTCTGTAATGTACTGATAAACATT
>JBBPDA010027471.1:0-15326 GCA_037974385.1 Arnoldichthys spilopterus | reverse complement strand
TCACTGTGTACTGTGTGAACTGTATATGGTTGAAATGACAATAAAAGCCTACTTGACTTGACTTGACTTGACTTGGTCACACGGCAGAGGCATTATTATTTGTACAGTGCTGTAAGTGGTGGGAGTGGGGTTAAACTGAAAAATGCCAGCTTTTCTGGAAATGGGGTTTGTATGAACAGATTATACTTTCAATTTAATGTAGCGAGAATAGGAGACACAAACATGGATATATATAAAGATGGAACAACAGAATCACCTGAAGTTGGGTGGGGTCATACATTCTGAACCGCTAACTTAAGTCAAGTTAGTGTTATTCATATAGTGTTTTTTACAACTGACATTGTCGCAAAATAGCTTTACAGAATCTGCGTCTGAGCCTCTAGCGAGCAAGCCAAAGATGACAGAGATAACTCCCTAAAGCTGAAGAAAAAGACTCAACAAGGGGATATATCCTCATCTGATCAACACCAGACAGCAAGGGATAAAATAATATTTGCTATGGAAATGACTAACAATAAAAGCAATAAGTTTCAAAGTGAATAAAGGTCTAGAGCAGTAGAGTCTTGGGGTTAGCAAAAGTAAGGTCAGATTACAATCTGTAGTTAATTAGAGACAACAGCTTCTGCTTTGTGAACAGCTGTTTTTGTCTAGAGGGTGGGTAGCACATGCAAGTGGTCCAAGGTGTCCATACTAGACTGGTAGTCAGGTAAACTGATGCATATAATCACTGCATTAATTTATAGTAAATAAACATTTACAATCCTGGTGTTTATAAGATTTATATTTATGAAAAAAAAATAAATGATTAATTTTCCTTTTAAAGTTTTTGAACATTTGAGTGCACATTGTCATAAATGTTCAATGTAGTGCTGTTTATCTGTGTGGGCGTGCTGCAGTACTTAACTGTGTTTTCGATTGTGCAGATCATCGCGCCCCCTGAACGGAAGTACTCGGTTTGGATTGGTGGCTCTATACTGGCCTCACTCTCCACTTTCCAGCAGATGTGGATCTGCAAGTCTGAATATGATGAGTCTGGGCCTGCCATTGTCCACCGCAAGTGCTTCTGAACAACTGTACTGCTGCATCCATTGCCGGCACAAAATGCACCAACTGATCACAGTAGTCTCCTATGTTCAGCTCATGCTATCACATGAGACAGGCCTTGACTGTAGACCAAGGACCTGTCACCACATGGCCATCACAGTGATCCAAATGTGCATTTGACTTCCTTTTATCCTCTTAACCTCTTAGGTTATCCTCAGCCAGCTTTTAGTAAAGCACAAAACTTATCTGGCTCTTTTGTATTTTTACCTTATAATTTTTGGTACAAGTGTACACCTTCTGATCAATCCTTGTGGCTGCTAATGGTCTCTTGAATAAACAGTCAGAATTTAAAAAGTCTTTTTTTTTCTTATTTGTTCCTAATAGCAGGCCAGACTCACCTAAACAGAGAGGGAAGGTACACATTCAAACATTTAAGTGGAGTGTAGTCTTGCAGTTTTTTTTTTGAAAGCTTCTGATATTTGAGTAGCCTCCCAGCCAATGCCATTTGATTAGTCTGCCACGTTTCAAGGCTTTGTAATTGAAATCAGCCTCTCCAGAGCCTGTCAATCAACCTGCTGCAATCAGGGTAAGTACTCTACTTATCAGTCAGCGTATATCAGCACAGAAATTGTGCCAGCTTAACCTAACAATAGTATAAGTCTAGAGGTCTGGGTGTGCTAGTATCTAGTTACACATGCATGAAAAGCAAATGCAAATGACAACTAAGCTACAGATGGCAGCCTTTAAATAAAGCAACCATCATAAAATGCTATATACGTTTAGTCTTAAGTGCTGGGAGTAAACTTTTTGTACTCAAAGTCTCAAAAAGTCTTCATTACAGGGCATAGCATACAGAAATGTTTAATTGGATATCAGAGACATCAAATCTTATGTTGCGCTTTTAGGTTAACTAAAATATATTCAACATATTAGTCAGTTAATGACTAATAAGCAGTCCTAATTTTGTTAATATCTTAATTTGTCTTTTTCATCTGAAAAAAACTGCATACAATTTTACAACATGATGTTTATAAAAGGTGCAAGCTTACACAGAGTTTGCTAGTTAATTACAACCACAGATGCTCTGTGCACAATATGCATTGGTAATGAGGTGTACTTTAGGGCACACAACAAATGTAGCTAACACATTCCAACCAAATAGTTATTTATTGTTGACACCCAGTTAAACGTACCAGTTTTTTTTCTTCTTTTTTTTGCTGATGGTCCAATAGGCCTACTGTAGATTGTATTATGTATATTGTGCCCACTTGTGTCACTGGCCAACAAGTGGCTAGTTTTGCAGTCCTGGCCCTGGAGGCCCAATACTCTGTACATCTTTGTGTTTTTCTTGCTTTAATGCACCAATTTCAGCTTGGTGAGAGGTTGTTAATGAGCTGATTAGTTGGATCAGGTGGTGAGAGCAGGGAAAATCTTAAAATGAGCAGGGGAGTGGGCCTCCAGGAGCACTGCCTTCTAAATAAAATAATTCAGATTGAAAATTTGCTTTCATGCACATAAATATATATCAAAGTTTT
Source organism: Arnoldichthys spilopterus (assembly GCA_037974385.1). NCBI lineage: Eukaryota > Metazoa > Chordata > Actinopteri > Characiformes > Lepidarchidae > Arnoldichthys > Arnoldichthys spilopterus. Next base: position 12,747 of record JBBPDA010027471.1, on the reverse strand, counting down.
AAGGAAATATCACTAGCAATTTCCATTATTCCATAAATGAAAGTGTTTTTGTTACTTAGTTAGCGCTTTGGAGCAGCAGAATTGTTTTTTTTATATTGCACTATTAATGACAAATAGCACTGAGGTAATGCATGCTCTGGTAGAAGCACCAGCAGTGTCACACATACGTATATGCAAATCCATCATGGTGGAATCCCAAGCTGCAAAGAAAAGTCTATAGCATATACATTTCCCAAAAGATACTACATATATGCTACTCTAATGTAATTGTTTCTGAATGTATAGCTTAATGTACAACTGGAGTTTGATAAATACTAACATTTGTTAATTCACCCTTTTTGATACAGGGCCTATAGATATCTTATACTCCAACAAATTACATAAAATTTAGCACATTAAACTGGAGAACACACCATTTAATGCAAACAGAAGTCTTTATGAACTCTAAAATTTCATCACAGGATCTGCAGGGAACTCTTGCAGACTGGACCAATTTGACCTGCATGATATGCCAGTAAAAGCTTTACTATCCAAAAACTTTTGGCTTCAGGGGCAGGGCAGCTTGCAGTCATTGATTCAAGGGGGACTTTTCAGCAATATAATTATCTTAAGCACATTAGTAAATCTACCAAGAGCGGCTCAGAAAGAATGAAAGGAGGGTTTTGGAATAACCAAAGCAAGGCCCAGATTTGAACCCCATTGAAATGTTGTGGGGGATTTGATAAGGGCAATACATGTAAGAAAACCCCTTAAACATCTTGCAACTGAAAGAAATTTTGCATGGAAGTGTGGTCAAAACGTTTTGCCAATTACGTTTTTTTTTGCACTGAAAACACATATCTGATAAAACAGAGATTGCACCTTTAGTGACCAGAAGATGGAGCTATTTAGCTGTGGGGAGAGAGTTCTTTTCTTTGCAAGGTGGCAGTAGAGTCTGCAGATTTCAACACAAAGGACCTCAGTCATGATGGAGAGGCAATGGTTTTACTGTGATATTACAGTGTCAAATAGCTTGCAGTTTTATAACATGGAAAATATTGACTCTGTAAAATCATTGTAATTGACAGCATTAGACCAGGTGCCTTCCATAACTGTTGCCCCTATGATAAAGATTAAACATCATGCCATCAAATTATTTGGCAGATTTAGAAAGAGAAAAATCTGGAAAAAAACCTGGAATTTACTAAACCTTACATAAATTCAAACTGGATCTTATGCTCAAACAGATGTATGCAAACAAACACCAGAAGTGGGCTTAGTATGAATGATGAGCAAGGTCATGCAGAAATAATCTCCAGAGTCAAGTATGGTGGTGGTTTCATAACTTTTGTTTGAATCCATGAATGACATCAGGAATTCAAGGTCATTTCGGGCCTTCCGTTCAGAAAAATGAGCTAAAGCATAGATCTAAGTCTAAATAAAACAGTTCAATAAGCACAGTAGGTGGAGCTGAAGATTATAGCCCTCCAGTAAAGTCCAGTAAAGAAAACTAGAGAAGGATGTGGAAAGATCTGTGTGGAGAAAAGCTTTCAGATCCACCTTTGAATAAAATTACCTCACTGAACAGTTAGCCTTTCCTCCCACTTTCAGCGTAAGATCAAGGTGATAAAGAAGAGACATTTTGTCGTTACCTTTTTCCCTCTAATTACAAAGGGTGTCAATCCATGTAAAAGAAGGACACTGTATAGTCACAGTTTAGCAAAATCTTATGACACAGTATTTACCAAAACCATGTATAGCAATCTAACAAATGTGAACCCACTAATAAAATTTTGGTACTGAAAGATTGAGAAACCTATCTCAGTATTAGCATTTTACCGCTTCTGAGACTGCAAGATATCCATATTTCCATTCCTTAGCAGCTCCTTTATTCACATGGTGATAAAATCACACAATTTCAACACCCACATTAACCACATAAGGGTCCATCCTGCTCAATAGCAACCCCCCACTGGCATAATCAACACATCCAGCCGCACCACTGATAGACGAGACAGGAAGAGGCGGCCTCTACTGACAGGAAGCGAGCTTTGAGTGACAGGTTTGGGCACGCAGCTGTGCATAGCCATACCTTAAACAATGCTAATAAATGTCAGTGGGAGACAGCAGTTGTGGAAATGACAGTTTGACTTGTTTATTCAGGCAGTAAACGTCATGATTAGTGACAGCGTTCAGGGACATAGCACTGTGTTTAGCTTGATATACAGTTTCTACCACAGTGTGCACTGATACAAGACGTTTGTGTTTTGTGGAAATTGTTGTCTTCTTTCTTTTTGCTAAACACACACCCTGTTCATGAAACAAAATGTTGAGATTAAAATAATGACATAAAGGTTCTAAAGGGTTCTTTAGGCTCCATAAAAACCTTTCAGTAGATGGTTTTTTGAAGAAGAATAGCACGTTCATGAAATGTAAAGGTTCTATAACATTTAGGAGCTTTTATTATTTAACAGAATTCAATTTTTCCATCAAGGAGGAATTCCACCTATTTTTCAAACTAAGTAAATATTTAATATGATATGATTTGATTTGATATAAACATACGAACAAGTGAATGGGTGCATTATAGAGAAACTTGATAATAGGAACCCTTAGGTCCTGATGTCTACAATATGAATATAGCCCTTTTATTTACTATTTAACTAAAATGACCAGTAAAACTATACATCTTTTAAATGTTTATATGTAATTTGATAATGGTAAAAGCATGATTAGTGAGTTTGCTTTGGCATTTATTGCCCTCAAAGTACCTTGCATGTATAACAGTTTTGAAAAAATACATTTTAATATTTCTAAGTTTAAAAGTATGCTTTAGTTTATCTCAGAATCATGTCTCAGACAGTTTCATGTGTCATGTCAAGTTTCAACTTGTGATGTAGCTTTTAGAAGCATTTAGGACACCGCTGTTGTATGCAACTTTGACTTGGTAAGCTGCTCTACACTAGAGGACATTACAGTATAAAGAAGTAACTGCGATCATATCTAAAATGGCAAAAAGCTTTTGTGCAATTAGCTGTACAGCTGAATTCAACAAGAATATGGAGTGATCATTTTACCGACTTCCACATCACTGCAAATCATAGAACATCTGCCATTAGTACAGAAACAGTGATACTTGGAGTAAAACAATTATGCTTTTGTTAAAGGTAGTTGGACTCAAATGTTGTCCTTACAACTTACCAAATAACCAGTGGTTCATAGACATAGGCATTTGGCCAGGAACCGGGTGTCCTTACGTTTATTTATGCTTAATTTTGAGACAATGGAAATACACAAAGCAAATCCTGACAGCAAACAAACAATAAGTGTCAAGATTCCTGTCCACATATGAATGTTCGTGGACCACTTTTTCTTTGGTGAGCTGTTAGGATCACTGTCAAGCCCAAATGCATTTATTTTTTATATATTTTTTTATTTTTGCAAATACTATAGTTTTGCCACTCAGTCCAAATGAAAATCTTCAGTGTATGTCATCCATCCATCCATCCATCCATCCATTTTCTAAACTTCTTCTTCCATTTCGGGTCGCAGGGAAGCTGGAGCCAATTCCAGCTGACTATGTGCCCAAGGCAAGGTGCACCCAGGACAGAAGGGCCAACCCATCACAGGGCAACACAGAGACAGACACACACACACCTGCGAGCAATTTAGAGTATCCAGTCAACCTATTGCAAGCCTTTGGACAGTGGAAGGAATCTGGAGGAAACCCACACGAACACAAGGAGAGCTTGCAAACTCCAGAAAGGCACCCATGGCCAACCTGGGGCTCGAACCCAGGACCTTCTTGCTGTGAGGCGACAGCGCTCAATACATACCTTCAAAAGTATTTCATCATATAAAAATTCCAGAGAAATCGGTGGAATTCCACTTCTAAAAAATGGGAAAGCTGTGGAAAATTGAGAAATTAAATACAAGCCAAAATATATAGCAAAAGTTTAATTTTGACAGGTAATTAGATTTCTTCTTTTAGTGGTTTGCTAGTGGTTAGGACATTGCCCTGGGGACCTGAAGGTCGCAGGTTCGAGTCCCATCCCGGGCACTACTGAGGCACCCTTGAATAAGGTTCTGTTCCACTACACTGCTCCCTGGGCCCTGTTGGTAGCTGCCCACTGCTCCACGTGTGTATGTGTGATAAGTTAAGTGCAGAGGTCACATTTCATTGTGGTGCTTGAGTTTGTTCACAATGACAAATAGTCACTTTCATTTTATTTTTACTAGTATTAACTTTTACTTGTTCAATTTAAATTTGTTCTATGGAGAACATCTTACATCAAGAAGCTAAAATGGTTTGAAAGTGTTTTGGAATCGTGCGAGTTTACATGAGACCAGTGTCCCTGAACTTGCTTTCAAACATAAAGTTCTTAAAGAATGTAATGATCTAGTCCCTTGTTTCTCACAAAGCAGGCCATTTTATTTTGCACAGCAAAGGCTTCAGAGAAAATCCGGGCTGCTGAGGAGAGGAATTTCAAAAGCATCTGAACGCACTGATGTTCGCTAAAGCGCTAACACCAGGCTCAAAGAGGGGCTGGGCCCAATAGGAGCCCCATCGTGTCTCACTGGTGAGACAAATATGTTAGAAGTGTGGCACAGTCAGCTAAGGTGCTGGGAAAATATCATTCCAGACCACTGTAAAAGCGCCTTCTCCCCTTTTTCAGCCCATCTCTTTCTCTCTTCGTCCTTCTCACTATCTCTTTCTTCTTCTGATTCTCAGGACTTCCTGCTGAGAGAACCGCTTAGCAAGCCACAGGAAGAGATTCATTTACACATGGACAAAAAGAGAGCAAGGGCTAGCTCTGATCAAATGGCTTCTCTCTGAAGTCTTCCCTTTGGCCAGGACACAGATAAATGTGCTCTGTGCAATCATTTCATTTATAGCTGTCCTGGACCTTTTCAGATTAGGCCATTTTTCAGGTTGCCCATCCATTAGCACCTACCACTGCATCCATTAGCTTGCCAAACCTACAGGAGGATATGTTTAAAGGGCTAGCGCCCACATGGACCCTGTGCCATGAAGAATGTTATGCCAAAAAGCAGTGTTACTGGAAAGAAAGAGCAATATCCAAAGTGCCCCTTTGATGCATTTAGTTTTTTAAATTAAATTAAATTTATTACAAATATTGATGATTATTGTTCAGTGCATCACCATTACGCCTCTTATGTCATTATGCTGTTAGTCATGTCATTATTTTTAAGGATTCTATATTATTTCCACCTAATCTTTGCACCACAGCTGTGCCAAAGGCAAAACTTTAGATGCATTTTTTGGTTTGAGAATAAGAAATCCATTGCCTTTAGTGAGTGTACAAATGTTTGGGTGCCCTGGTTATATGACATTGATTCTATTTCTATTGCATATTTCTCTATAAAATGGCAAAGCTTAAATTCCCTGGAAGTGGACATGTCTATATTTTTTCATTTACAAAATCAACAAGACATATAATTTAAGAAGATTTTTAAAACATTTGCATATTACTGACGCCAATGACCACTGCTTTTTTAACTGTATATTGGCTTCTATTGTAAGTGAGCTCTACAGGGCAGGCAGAAATGGAAAATTTAAAGGTTGAAACATTAGTTATTCTTTTCTTTAATATTTTTCTTTATAATTTTTTTAATATTTGATCTTACAAAGATTTTTTTCATCATAAGCAGATTAAAACCAAAACAATGAGTTACCGCAATAAAAGAACAGCTAAAATGGTGAAAAAAGATATGTTAGCACTAAACGGATCCAACAATATGTTGGTTTTTAAACACAGAGGAAGAAAAAAGTGGTCTTTAAGCTTGTTGTGCAGCCCTATGTCCAAGCCTCCTCCCCCTCTGCCTGAGCTGAAGAAAAGCATACACTTCTGAATGACCCTCATCACTCAGAGTATACACACAGTAATGCCACAGGCTGCTTTCCCTCTCATCAGCATGCTTGCCCTTACTGACCCAGTAAATCCACATATCAATTCATCTCCATGCACGTACACACACATAGATACACACACATACTACGTTACGGTCTGCGTGTTCTACTAGGAGCTGGTGGTAAACAAAGCTGAGGCAGTGGTAATAGGCTGTAAATGTCAGCTGTTTAATGTGAAGCCATTGCACAGTTGAGAAGCCATTTTCTGTTTTCATGTAGCAGGAGCTTATTCAGCTTTATATTCATTTCCATTTTATTATGGCAGGATGATGAGAAGAGGGTGTGGTGGTGACACAATGTGTGAGAAGGTTCTTTGAATTGGAGATTATAAGAAAACCCTTGAGGAGACACGCTGGATCGGGATCCAACCTTAAAGAAGGCCGACATTGTCTTTCTACTAGTCCTAAAGCTTGGGGATGCCCAAATCTTGTCCTGGAGGACTGGTGTTTAGAAATCATCAAACTTTGCTGGACCCCCGCTCTCCAGGACCAGATGTGGGTTCCTTGGAACAACTTGATCAAACATACTAACATAAATAGCAATGAAAGAAAGCTAGCAGTGGTGGAAAGCAATGAAATTTTATATTTCACATTAAATGGTATATTTTTTTATTGCTTTCTGCAAGATACTGTCAATTAAAAAACTTGATTTTTTCATAACATCAGAAAGAATATGATGCACCTGCACAAACCAAACCAATCACACCTGCACTTAATTCCTCCCCTGCATCATAGAATTCTAACTAGGTCTAGGTACCTTCACCGTGCTTACAGAATAAAAAAAATTTTCCCAGGACATTGCACATTTTCATTAATTGTTTTTAACCTGAAGACACAATAGAAGAAATATAATAAAATATCTCACAATGTTTGCTTTTTGTATTTTTTTGTGTGAAGCTAAGTACATTTAAATGCAATTTCTTCATTATTTCACCTGAGTAATATTTTAACAATATTTGACAAATATCTCTATTTTCATTTAAGTGTTAAATTTTTCTCCCCTGAAAGTATAGCAGCCAGTTTGCATTTGCCATTCTCTTTCTTTCCCTTTTTTGGTCTGAACTATTCCTTTGACTGCATTTTGAATGCTTGACACATGATTGTGAAAAGCCAAAGCACATTATTCTATTTCCCAACACACCTGAGCTAGGGAACTTCACTATGTATTGGAAATATTTCACACACACTGGAAGCTTCAATAAGACAAAAATGTGAACTAACTATAAATGTATATTTGTAAAACAAATAAAGCTTACTAACTAACTAACTAACTAACTAACTAACTAACTAACTAACAAAAACACTGAAACTAACAGAAACTGAACTGGAATGAATTGTGGATTTAATTGTCTTTAGCACCATTTTTGAGGATCTGTGTTAGACTTCTAAAATTGTCATTGGGTTTAATGACTCATTCTTATTGTTGCATTATTGTTTTGCTATCTCATTGACTGAGGGTTTCTTCACTTCGCTCTTAAGGAGACTTGCCACTGTTGCACTTGATCACTGTAAAAGTAGATTCCCAACTCTGATCCTAGAGGCCCACTCTCCTGCACAATTTAGTGCTTTCCCTGCCTTAACACAACTGATTCAACTAATCAGCTCGTTAACAACCTCTTACTGAGCTGAAGTGAGAATGTTAAAGTAGGGAAGGCACTTAAATGTAAAATGCACATGGCAGTGGGCCTCCATGACGTGGTTTAAGTGAGAAACACCACACTAGGGACTTGGACCTCAATTGAATTATTGATTTTTTTAAATGATTTTTGTATTTATTGATTCTTTATTGCCACAGAACATTTTTGGCAACTGCAATCCAACTCTGTGGCAGCACAATACGCCATAGGTGTATGATACATATGACATAACATAAGTCTCACAATAAATTCATCAGTGCATTCTTGCAGAAGCCGAATCTTACATGTTCACTCTGGTGATATAACCAGACTCCTAATACACCTATCATAGCTGGAATGAAGCTGGTTGCATTGTCCTCATAATTAACGATCTATGGCACCTTCTTGAATGAAGTAACTGAAAAAAACTGCTTTGTGACAACACTTATGAACAGATTGTGAATAGCCTTTAATTCAGTTCAGCTGATTAGTCAAATCTGCAGTGGACTGGCAACCTGCTCAGGGTGTTTCCCTACCTTTCAGAGTATGCATGCTAGCATAGGCCCTAGCATCTCCTGTGACCCTGGTTAGGAAAAGAAGTTAAGGTAATTTATGAATGTCTGATTGGTCAAGATAATCACAGTAAAGAACACTGATTTATTAGAGCGCACATTTGCATACTTGTGCCTTCCTCGGAATCCATATTGTGAAGGTCAGTATTGTCGTAACATTTAACAAACGATGTACAGTGCAGACGTAAATTAGGTCCTTTATAGTTACACTGCTAAAGCAGATGACCAAGACATTTCTGAACACTGGAAAGTAGAGTTAAAGAAAAGCTAAACCATTTAGCAAGCCTTCACGTAACTCTTTCCCTGGCCCACAGCGTCTGCTGCACTGGGACATATATGTGCTCTCAAAACTTCTCAGTCTCTTTCTGACCCTATAAATCCACCACTCCTCCATGTGTGAGTGTGTGTCTCGGCTTGTCTTTGTGTGCTTTGTGTGCGTGTATGTGAGTGACTGCATCTCCTTCTCAGCATTCACTGTTTTATATACGGCGCTGCAACCTCGTCCTAAGCCTGCAACGTAGTTTACTGCGTTCCCACACGCAGAGGCAGTAAAAAAGCAACTGATTTACACACAGGAGTGTAAATACTCAACAGGCCAGTCTCACTGTACTGTGCTCCATTTTAATGCCTCAGGCTGGGCTGTGGGCACAGGCGTCTGAATGCTGGCAAGCATTCAGTTTTCCCTCAAACAGCTGCTGGCAGTAACCTCATGATAGCAATGTGTATGTCAGACAGACAGACACAGAGACTGAGACAAATAATATCAATAAATACTTGTGCACCAAATACGTAGCATCTGTTCTCAGGTGCAACATCCATCAGAAGTTCGAGGACGCCTGTAGTGCTAAAGTCTGCATCTGAGAATATGATTTGTTGATTTGAGAATATGATTTGCGGTTTACTTGAGCAGTAAACAGTAAGGTATTAAACACACGAATGTTAGAATAAATGCAAATAAACAAATAAGCAAAACACCTAGCAATAAAGTAACCATCTAGTACCTGCTGTGGCTGGTCAGTTCTTCAAAACATTCATTCAGGTGCTGCTGATGGAAGTGGACAAATCCATACAATTGCATGAGAAGGTACTGGGTTTGATGTATGGGTGGGGTCAGCAAAGAGCCTTTTTTGAGTGGAGTATGCATGTTCTGGTGACCTTTCCAGGGCACTTCTACATCCTTCGCCTTGTGTGCATTGGTACAAGCACCAGTACCTTCTGTGACCCTGGTTAGGTCAGAAGATGCATGTATGGATGGATAGATGAATGGATGGATGGATGAACATTAAAAACAAGATTTTACTACAAGTTTACTACAAGTTTTATTCTAAAGGCCAAGACTCACATACTTTAAAAATATTGTTTATGAAAATAGTTTTTTTTTATCTTTATAAGCTTGTAATAACTGAATGTATTCCCCTAGACTAACCGGGTTATTTTGTAAAAAAAAAAAAAAAAACAATATTACATAAATATATAATATAAAAACTTAAATATGACAGTCGCAATTAAAAAAACTATATGTTCACAGAAAAACAATCAGTCATACCACGTAAAGAAATGCCTGGAGAGTTTGCATGAAGAAAGTATATGCAGTTATTGTCAAAATTTTTTTAACATTAGTATATGTGTGTAAAGCATATTTGGGGAATACCTCACTAAATGTACAGTTTTTACCTAGTTTTTGACTGTTTTTGGCCCTGTTTAGTTCTATGTCACAGGTGAGAAAGGTTTACACTATAGACCACTATATTTTGAATGTATGAAGAGCATTAATGGATAACAGTCTTCTCTCTAGTGCCCACTTTCTGACTGTGGTTAGCTAAGGCGCTTGGCAGGTTCATCTTTTGGCAGCTGGGCAGAAGGATTTGGCATGTGTCTGAGGCAAAGCATGCTTTGTGCTCTCCAGCATAATTCTAATTTATGTACAATTGGCATCCATCATTTTACCAATAAATGCCATTTAGCACATCATTCAGGCTGCTTTTGTTTGCATTCAAGTAGGCCTGACACTAGCATGCTGTAGGCCTGTGGGATAAGAAGGCCTGAAGGTGTTGAGTAGGTCTGGGTTGACTGGGTAACTATTCTTTAACTTCCATGTGGAACAGGATGAATTCAGGTAAAGGATGGGTATTTACGCTGCTTTTCTCAGCCAGTGACAGCAAATGTGCTGTAGATGTATGTGTGAAGAGTTTCATTCCAAAGTGTTGTATGTCTTTTTGTAACAATTTTGGATCGTGTTTTAAGAAAGAATAATAGCTAAAAAAAACAAAAATTCTCTGATAAAGGTGGTATTAATCATAATAAAGAATTAATATGTCTCATACTTGTAAAACCCACTCCCAACAATGTTTGTTATGAAAAAAAAACTTGGTCAATAATGGAACACTCGTCAAATGCTGATGATTGATGTATCATTGTCATCTCAAACTGTGACATATTTTTGAATAAAAATGATATTTCTCTTGAAACATAATTTTATTTTTATTACTATTTAATAGTATTTTTCAAATAAAACTAACTCTAAATGAGTGATGCAGGTGGTGCTTTTAATGGACTAAATCTGATGGTTCCCAAAAAGGAGTCCCACATTACTTGAAATTATTCAGATGGTGGAAAGAATACTCATTGTAATAGCTTTTCTAAATATTTCTTAGTATTTCAGTCCCCAAATGGAAAAAAAACAACAAATTATCAAGTACAGCATTGTAATATAATAGTCTTTAAAGCCTAAAAATACAGACCTGGGTTTACAATGTTAAGAATAAGGGTTCCAGAAAGATCACTTAGAAGATCCCTTTTTTGTTACATAAATAACATTTTAATGGATGGTTACCATTAACCTATTCCTTCTATTGTTTTACTTTCTTGTTCAAATTATGTAAGAAGTTAGAATTTACAATGGAAAAGGTTGGATTTCAGTTAGTTTAGTTAACTAGTTATTCAGACAGCTAATATTAAAATAACATGTGTTTGAACATCTGCTTTTGCCAGCATTTGCTTTTTCTTGTTTGTCTGCTGTATATCATCTCTTGAAATAATGATGGCCAATATATGGTCAGAATTATATGAGAAAAACACTAGCTTATAGTTTTGCTAACTCTGAAATGCAAGTCTAATTTTGCAAAATGTTTGTATTTTCATCAATTATGATGAATGTAAAGAAATTACATGAAACAATGACATATGTATACATTGTTATTTTCAGGAGAGAATTGATTACTCAGATATGTCATCATTTACATCATTTTAATTACCATCTAATATATATATATTTTTAATTATATGAAAGAAGTTGCCAGTTAAATTTTGTGGTATGAGGTGTAATTAATTTTTTTTTTCTTTTATCTCTTCACATAAAAGTAAGGCTGGTAAACATAATACATCACAGACAAAACAAAATATATCACAGATGATGTGTTAATATAAGGTAACCAGAACAAAATGTGAAAAATACAAGCTTCTCTTGCTAAATAGTGGAAAACGTGATTGTTTTTGTGTTGCTTAGAATCGTCTTTTACAAGTTTGGCCATGTACAACCAAGATTTTAGTGAATAATCACATAAATAATTTTGGCCTATTTTTCCTTAATGTGTCCATTTACGTCTAGAAAATTTGAGTTAGTGCACATCTGTGTGCCTAGATTAAGAGTGGCCATGTGAAAGATCAAAGGTTAATGAGGACATACTTAATCCCTGCTCTGATTGTTTGACTCAGGCCTTTCCTGTTATTTGTGCAGCTGTGAGCAACACAGGAAAGAGAGAAAGGCAGAGAAGATACAGAGATTGAGAGAGAGACAGAGAGAGAGATTGAGAGAGAGACAGAGAGAGAGAGAGAGAGAGAGAGAGAGGCATACAAGGATCTTCTTAGGTGCAAGCAGAACTGGTGACCTTTGACCAGAGTCCCCTGAGAGAGGCTAACATGTTCAGCATAGTGTGAACTTCGCATTACAGTGGCTGATCGGTCAGTGTTGAAGTGTTAAGCCTTTTGTGTGCAATGACCTCTGAGGCAGCACTATGAATGTAACTCACACATATGCATGCTTACACACACACGTTTGAAAAGCAGGACCTTTTGTTCACCTTATTTCACCTTACCTATTGCTTTGTGTTCATTAACATAAACCAGTTTGTCAGCTATGCATGTTTTAAAGCTACTGTTTTTGTAAAAATTAACATTTGCACAGCATTTTTCTTTTACCTTTTTTTTTTGATTAGCCAAAGCATGTTTAGAGTGCTAAGTTTGCAGACATCTTACAGTACATGAGTCTCCTGCATATTGATAGGTGCTCTCTGATGCCCACAAATCATCCCAGAAATCAAAATTTTTGACTGCGTGCAAGTGAGACTGTGAATGAGGAGAGAAATAGATGGAGGATTTCCCCCCGTTGACAAAAACCTTGCTGTAGGCTAATGTTGCTAACAATTAATATAACACATAGTACCCAATCAATTAAAATCATGCAAATGTTTACACACTTGCCTCAACCTACTGAATTGTTAGGTAACCTTAAATAGACTTGAATTTCAAAAATACTAGAAAAGGCTGTAGCACAACAGTTGCGCTCATTTCTATATAGGAACAACATTCATGAAATGTTCCAGTCAGGTTTTAGGCCTCATCATAGTACAGAGACAGCACTGGTAAAGGTG